>MJUT01043443.1:112907-129886 GCA_002080005.1 Gigantidas platifrons
AATCACATTATTAAGAGTTTATGATGACCTCGTATTGAACTGGTCAAGGTAATTTTCTATTTAAATCAGATAAGATATCGACGCCAATTTAATTGTGTTACTTTTGAACGGTTGACCGGTTCAAGCCATACTTTATAAATTAATGTTTACAGATATGTTGAACATCGTTTGTATTAATCCTTTGTTGTTCCTAATTGGAAAATGGAACTCCCATAGTGTTGGGCTACCGATGATTTCTAAATAGTTTTAACATTTCCATCAAATAGATCAAGAGGATAAATGAGAGTTTATTTTATTGACGTAAATCGGAGAATCGCTCAGGGGCCACATTATTTTGATAGATTAGTGACACATTGTAACGGCACGAGTAAATTGATTAAAATCTGGGCGCCAGGTTTAAATTCGTATATAGCTACCGGAGAGACATCATTTTCCACACCTGAATCAACTGATTTGTTTAATTTGGAAAAACAAAAGTCTGCGTAATTAGGAACTATTTACTAGTGAATTAAATACAGAATATAAAGTTAAGTACATTATTTAAAGTTTAATTTCAATATTATCTTTGAATTATTAAATATAAAACAATCCTGACGTGACATTGCGATTACTAAAGATTAAGAAAGAATATTATTTTGTATGGAATATTTAAAAAAGCTTAAGTTAGTGTTGGAGCATTGAATGTTAAAATTATAATTACTTAATACAAACAGGATAAACTATATTTTTTATGTATTTTAGGCGTTATATAATTCTGAATTTATATTTGCTGCTGATTTGAAACGAACAAATATGTAAAGTTGTATGAATAGTCTTGGACGGGGTATATATAATGTACTGTGGATGGGAATTCGCATAGGCTTACTAAAAACTGGCGTTAAAATCATCTATCATGAATATGGAGTCTTAGTGGTTATATCATTGTTGTTGTAGGTACGCCGATCTGAAGATATGAATAACAATTTTGAAGAAACCTAAATCTCTCAAGGGAAGTGTACATAGGGGCGTATACTGAATTAGGCGTTCAAAATAACAAATAACATTATGAATATATGCTTTATTACACATCTATATATCATGTACATCAGTAGCTTTCACCCAATAATTAAAATCTGCATCTCTCACTGTAATTTTCTACAAGTCAGATTGATAAACTATCACCGTAATATCATGTCCATTATAATCCTTGATTCTGTATACCGGTTCACTTTGTCTCCAAAATCGTTGTGCAACAGTGAATATGTCTTCAGTTCATTTTTCGTCGTATTGCTGAATAAATATATTTCTCAGGTGTGGACGACTTTTGAATCTATACCGAAGGTGTTTTATTTTTACAGGGTGCCCTTTTTGTTCTGTGAAAAACGTTGATACAGCTCTTGGATCGTATAAGTTTAAAATACGCACGAAACGCACACGAACGTAAAACGCAAACGAAACGAGCGAAAAACGAACAAACGCTTAACACGAACGACACGAAAAACGCACGATATACGAAACGAACGCACGATACACGAAACGAACGCACGATACACGAAGCAAACGCACGATGCACGAAACGAACGCACGATACACGAAACGAACGCATGATACACGAAACAAACGCATGATGCACGAAACGAACGCACGATACGCATACACGAATAGTATCATGTTATTATTTGAATGACTTTTGTGCAAATTGATGTGACTAACTTCTGTAATCTTATATTTTATAAGCAAGTTATATATATTAATGATAAATTATTCGGTAAAGTAATAGGATAATACAATTTATATTAAATAGTTTATATTACCAATGTGCTTAATAATTATATTTATGATTAAATTTTATATCTCATATATTTGACTTCCAAATATGACTTTCTATTTACATAATTATACGGAATTTATATTTATAATTATTCGGATTCTGAATTGAAAATTTCAACCAGACAAGGTGTATCAGTTATTTCCTCTGTTAAGCTGTCCTAGAAATGTGTGGATTCAAAAAGTCTTATAATTGTTAATTAAAGTGAAATTACAAATGTAAGACTTGATATTTCACACCTGCAATGCATGCATTTCCCAGGTGAAAATGCCAGAGACGTTTCTTTACATACATGTAGATGATTTCCTGTTTATTTGTCCTAGAGTAAATTATAGAAAAAAAAATGCTTTTATTAAATATGTTTTCCCTTATTGTACAAAATTACTGGTACATGTAAATAAAGGAAATACATGTTTTTATATGTAAAATTTTGCTTACACTTTAATTGAAAATTTTTAGTAATAGTAAGAATGAAATTGTAGTAATTATTTTAAACTGGAAATCGTACATGTAGTTGATAAGTGCCACGCGATCAGGTGAAGCGCGTGTTCGTTTCGTGTGTCGTTCGTTCATATTTCGTTTCGTGTGTTCGTCTAAATAAACTGACGAACGATACTCGAAACGAACGATACACGAAAGGAACGAACAAATTTCACGCACGAAACGAAAACGAACGGAAAACGAAAAACAAACGAACGATACACGCAAACGAAACGAACGAAAAACGAAAACGATACGAAATGTCTGTTAAGTTAAACGATCCAGGGTCTGTATACGTACAGTCTTTTCGCTATCTTTGGTTACATCTTCTGGGGGCATATCTATGGTGATATAAACTGCTTGATTATATCCCTCTACGAAACCCTGTAATCGGTCTATACAACGGTATGATTGTTTGTAGATAAAGTACCTTTATATTTTTGTTTTAATTGTTTTAAGCGCTCTTTCAGAAACAGACGCCTTGACTTATAAGCATAACAATGTTGAACTCCTTCACGTTGGAATGCTCTCTGTATCAATAGGGATTTAAACTCCTGTCCCATATCCGTGAGAATTATGTTCGGTCGGCGGCCATCTTTGAAGATATCCCAAAAGCGAATGATGCCGAATCTCCTTTTTTGTCTTTGAACTTTCGTAGCCATAATTATTTGGAGAATACATCTATGACTACCAATACATATGCGAATCATTGTACTTTGAAAAGTCAACAATATCCATAATATCATCCGACCATTGATAGTCAATTCCTGCTACAACAATGTGGGTCCTATTACTTGGTGTTCTTTATGGTCGTTGCATACTGTAACGTTCTTGTCGTTGAAGCCATTTCTTGATTTGTATTTGATAATGTTGTATTTTCCATCTGTTTTAACTTAAACATACAATTTATCGAGCCCCGAAAAGCTAGCAAGACTGGTCGGGTCATAATATATTTTTTAAGATAATCTTTCCAAGACATGTTAACACTGCAACAGTTCTAACAGAAATAACTGTCAGAAATGTAAAGACTGTTATTTTAATCATTACATTTCTTCTACATTATCAGATTGCTTTCATAGTCATCATCCTCATCCTCTTCATCGCTTTCACTATCATAATCAGGGTAATGGTAATGTTCTAGATACTCTTCCTGTTGATGTAGATATTTTTTCAAAGCCGCGCGTAGAGAGGTTGGTGCATCATATCCTACTTGGTTGTATAATCTTACAGTGTGCATACTCATGGTGTGTATTTTTCCACATTGCAGCTTCATTATATAACCTATTAAAGTAGCATATGTATTCATGAATATGTTCCAGTCATCGGCTCGTAATTTGTCTTCAGCGTTATCCATGGGTTCCTCTTCTGTTAAACCCTTCTTCATGTCTTTTTCAATTTTTTATTGCCATTCCTTACCATTACCTCCTCGGACAATTTCCACAAAGGTACTACAAACTTCATCTTCATCATGGCGAGAGCTTTCCACGGAAGTGCTCTTTGTAATGGGTGGTTGTTCTATCTGTTTTTTACTTGGTTCGATTTCTTCACTAAGAGCTTCCGTTTGATTTCTTTTTAGTTGATTTTATTCTGGACTCCATGTTTTGATTTGTCTTTGCAAATCGTGTGAATTTTCAAATAATATTCCACAATCGTCACAAGAAATACTGCTCCGTTGATTATTTTATCATTTATATTATTTTCACTGCTAAGGAGTATTATGTTTTTATTGTTAATTCCACATTTATTTAGAACATCATGACGTAGTCTTAAATGCTCAGGAGTTGCCGTTTTGAGATCGATCAGTACAAACTTAAAAGGCTTTCTAGTTGCCTGTTCGAATTTTTCTAACAAATATTGAGTTTTTCACGGATAGATATGTTTTTCTAAGGTCATAAAGCTTTGCTTATTCAAAGGATTTTTGAACAAAAATAGATAGTGACAATTTCTTCGATGTGTGAGATCTTTACTGAAATACAGATTCTGATTTAAAACCACGACTGATAAATGTATGTGGTGACTTTCTTCGGTAAAGCGATCAGTTATCCGGGGATCCTTTGCCGCTGTCGAAATTAAATCGTCTAACACTATCATATTTCTAAATGAAGGATTGATATATGAATCTTTTTCTAAATCAAGTGGTATTCCTTATTCAAACTCAACTTTAGGCCATACGGTTGTTTTTATTGCGTCATACACTGGTTGCCATCTTTTATACAGCCATATTATCCCCTTGGGGACGGGTTCACATACATTATTGAAGATTTGTAATATATTTTTGACAAGCTACGTCTTGTCACAAGATGACGGATCACGCAGGATCGCTGTGAACTGATGCCGTAAAACAAAAGCTTCTTCCCTCTTGAGGCGACTGTTCGGTATCTACACCCTTCTGCGGCGGTGGTGGTATATTTCCCTCCTGCGGCGGCGGTGGTATATTCTCCTCCTGCGGCGGCGGCGACGGATACACATGAGTGCGCTGCGGATATGGATGGGTGGTTATATGCTTGTTTCTATTATGTCTCAACATGACATCTCTTCTTGAAAATATTACAAGACATTTTGGACAAGTCTTAGAATCCATCCGTATAGTTTAACGTACGACGATAAATGAAAAAAATGCCAAGATATGTATCTTTATGACGTGTGAATTTATGATATTAATCTTCTAATTTTGTGTTACAGGTTCATTTTCAGATGGATTACCAAAGAGGCAAGACCTGTTCGTGTCAACAATGCGGAGCTGAGTACTTCAAGCAGTCTCTTTTACATCAACATCAACGACTTCTGAACCATCACGACATTTTCACTTGTAAAAAATGTCAGAAAACCTTTAACAGAAAGGACAATCTAACTAGACACGAATTGAAACGTCAAGATGGTTCTCTTTTCAATTGTAATGATTGTGGAAAATTGTTTGGAAGAAAAGATAACACCACAATCAATATGGAGGCGGAGTTAGAAGAGCTGCAAGCAGTGACAAAAACGAAGAACCTATGCATAAGAAAAGACCTACAGCAGAGAGTAATTCTGAGAATTATTATACCCTCAGAGTAACCAAAGAACAACGCATTCCAAAATTTAATACAACTGATAGATGTGAGAGACCTACCAGATATTGTCAAGCTACTTAAAGTGCTTTTCCAATTTATAATGAGTAATATTACAGAATTCATGAAACCAAATGATCTCGTTTGCATATTAGTTCAGTGTCTAGAGCTAGATTTTCCCATAGCTCTTCCATTTGTCAAGTCACAATATCTTACAGCTGATCGACTCCTCAGTGAAATCGAGAGAGTATTACAGTCCTACGAAGGATTTGCTTTAGACGAAACACTTGAGATTGAATTGGTGCATGTAATTTTACCCGATGGAGGGGTTGGACAACCTGGTATTTTTGTTGATTTGGAAAGACATTATAAAAAAAAAAAGCAGTTTAATAAGAATCCAATATAATGATGACCATTGTTGCGCGAGATCATTGGTTACAGCGAAGGCTCGTAGTGATGGTCATAAAAAGTGGAGTAGCATCAGACTAGGGAGAAAAATCCAAACATATTTTGCATTATCTCTACATCAAGAGGCCGGTTTGCCCTTAGCGAAATGTGGAGTAGAAGAAATAAAACGCTTTCAAGTAGTCATGAAAGAATACAAGATCCATGTGATTTCAAAGGATCATTTCAACTCCATTATTTATGAAGGTCCGGACGCTGACAACAAGATTTACCTTTACTTACGCAACGAGCATTATGACGTGATAACCACAATGTCGGGATTTTTGAACAAAACGTACTTCTGTCTTCAGTGTAAAAAAAGATATGATAAGAAAGAAAAACACAAGTGCAACAACCCTTGTAATTACTGTCTACATATTCATGAAACTGGTTTGACTAGTAGGAAGCATTGTCAAGACTGTAATCGGTATTTCAAAAATGATATCTGTTACGGCCTTCGTAAGAAACAAAAAGGGTCAGGAAAATATACCTGTAAAATGCACTATCGTTGTATTGCATGGTCACAACACATCAACAAGGAAATGCACAGAAAACCTCATAGATGTGGAGAAAATACTGTAAAATGTGCAAGGATTTTTTCGATGAACGTCACCAATGTTATATTAAACCTGTAGACCATTATTCATCAACCAGACAGTCGGAGTCAGATAGTAGGCAAAGGAAAATGTCATTTATATTTTTCGACTTCGAATGTACACAAGAGGACATGGTACAGTTTGAAAAGGGTATATAAAATCTGACGAAAATGGAATAAAATGTATGAATTGTCGAAAATGTAATTGTGGAGTATACGAACTCAGGCCAAATTTATGCGTTGCCCACAAAGTATGTGAACTTTGTCTGGACAAAAATATAACAGACACAAGCGTTGTAATTTCTGCGGTAAAAATGAAGGAATATTTACAAGCACAGGTACGACAGACGACTTCTGTCAGTGGATTTTCTCTGAAGTAATCACAGGTTGTACGCCGATATGTCACAATTTTAAAGCATACGATAGCTATCCTATTTTGGAGTACCTACATCACAACGCCATTTTACCTGAGGTTATTTCGACAGGGTCGAAATTCATGTCTATTGATGTACCTCAATGCAAACTGCGAATGAAATATCAATTTCCTACCGATGTCACTGTCTGAACTCCTGGGAACGTTTTGCGAAGAGGAGATAAGCAACGGATATTTTCCGCATTTGCATAATCGAAAGGAAAAGCACAACAAAGTTTTTGATAACCTCCCTGATATTAAATTTTACAATCCTGATTCCATGAAACCAGAACGGAGAACAGACTTTATGAATTGGCAGTCCCAACACAAAGATGACCTCTTTGATTTAAAAAAAACAACTTCTTAGATGCTACAAGTCTGACGTTTATATACTGCTGAAATATTGCCTGAAATTCAAAAAAGATGTTGATGGAAATTAGAACTCGACACGAAACAAAAGGGATCGATCCTTTTGAAAAATGTATAATGATAACTTCTGTATGTAATTTAGTCTACATGACACTTTATTTGGAATCGGAACGAATCGGTATAATCCCTCCGCATGGTTACCGACCTGAACAAAAGCAGTCTATAAAAGCATTGCATTGGCTTAGGTATATTTCCAACTGTAATGACGTCAAAATTCAACACGTTTTTAATGGAGGAGAAAAACAGATAGGACCGTTTAAGGTGGATGTTTATTGTGAGACAACATCGGGTGAGAAAATCGCATGCGAGCTCCATGATTGTTTTTGGCATCGTTGCCCTAAATGTTTCTCAAGAAGCACTGTAAATCATGTTAATGATACAACAATGGGTGACTTACATATGAAGACTTCGCACAAAATCCGATTTCTCCAAGAAAAAGGATTTTCATATGAAAGCATATGGGAATGTCAATTTGATCAGAAATGTAAAGTTAACGAAGACATAAAATCAATGATTGTGGCATCGGAAATAGTTTTCTCATTGGAACCAAGAGATTCATTTTTTGGCGGCAGAACCGAGGCATTTACACTATTTAGGGAAGCCGATAGAGAAAGGAAAATCAAGTATTATGACGTGACCTCTTTATATTTATTTATAAATATAACGGGAAAAGTCCACTTAGGTCACACTGAGAAAATAACGGATGCATTTACAGATATAGAAAATTACGAAGAGCTAATTAAGTGTTAAATTCTCCCCAAAAAAGGAACATATATTCCCGTTCTACCTTACAAGTCAAACGGAAAATTTAATTTTGGTTTGTTACATGCTTGCACTGAATTCAAGCAACAGATGCCTTGCAAGCATTCAAATGAGCAGCCAGCGTGCGATCACTGGAACGTGGGTCACCGACGAAATGACAAAAGCTATAGAAAAGGGATATCAAATATTACAAATTTACAAGGTATAGCACTTTCAAGTAATATCTCAATATGAACCTAATACAAATTCAGGAGGAATGTTTACATATTACATTAATAAGTTTTGTTTTTAAAGATAAAGCAAGAAGCCAGTGGATGGCCGAAATGGTGCAAAATTGACGATAACAAGAGAAAGTATAGTAAATGCTACTATAATAGAGAAGAGATAAGGCTCAACATAAAGAAGAATCTGGGACTGTGATAATTAGCCAAATCAATGTTGAATAGTTTCTGGGAGAAATTTTCTTCTTCATTAATCTTTCTTAGTTTTTAAACATGGTTTGTTTGTCCACCAGTAACGAAAGTGTATATGTCATTATCTGGAATATCATTTGTCAAATCGCCTAGATAATCACCTAATTTAGGTTTCCATTCTCCTGGTGCGAACGTAAATATAATCCAATCCGTATCTGCATATAAGTTTCTTCTGTCTAAGCGTTCATTGTATTGGTAGAGCTGTACTTCTGCCTGTGCTTTGCATAAGCCGCGGTCACTACATTTGTTATTCCAGAAGTGTCAATAACATATTCATTGTGAACCCAAACCATTTGTGCTATTTCCTCGTTTACAAATCTAACATTTTTGATTTCCTGATTGTAAATGGTATGCATATCAAAGAAAACTGTTACGTCTTATACATAGGTTTTCTGGGGTAAGTTCGTTCTCTCTCCAAATTTCCCCCGAAACTATTCAACATTAATTTGAATAATTGTTGCAGTCCCGGGTTCTCCTCTTTGTTGTTGGCATTAAGCCATATCCTTTCTTTATTATAGTAGTCCTGAATATACTTCCTCTTGTTATCATCAGGTTTGCACCACTTCGGCAATATACGGGCTTCTTCCTTTATATTTAAAAACTTATTAATGTAATCTGTAAACATTCCTCCTGACTTTGTAATAGGGTCATATTGTGCAACTTCTTGAAAGAGTCATACCTTGTAAATTTGTAATATATGATATCCCTTTTCTATAGCTTTTGTCACTTCGTCGGTGACCCACGTTCCAGTGATCGCACACTCCTCATTTGAATGTTTGCAAGCCATATGTTGCTTGAATTCAGTGCAAGCGTGACGCAAACAAAAAATAAGTTTTCCGTTTGACTTGTAAGGTAGAACGGGAACATATGTTCCTTTTTTGGGAATGATTTTACACTTAATTAGGCCATCATAATTTTCTATATCTGTAAATGCATCCGTTATTGTCTCAGGTTGACCTATGGGGCCTTTCCCATTTTATTTATAAATGGATAAAACAGTCACGTCATAATGTTTGATTTTCCTTTCTCTGTCGGCTTCACTAAACAGTGTAGATGCCTCGTTTCTGTCCCAATAAAAATGCATCTCTTGGCTCCAAGGTTAAAAATAATTCGGATGCCACAATCATAGATTTTAAATGTTCGTTAACTTTACATTTATGATCAAACTGACATTCCCATATCCTTTCATATGAAAATCCTGTATCTTCGAGAAATCGCATTTTGTACGAAGTCTTCATATGTAAGTCACCCGTTGTTGTATCATTAATTGGATTTACAGTGCTTCTTGAGAAACATTTCAATCAACCATGCCAAAAACAGCCATGGAACTGGTAGGCGATTTTCTGACCCGATGTTGTCTCCCTATTGCAATCTACCTTAAACGGTCCTATCTGTTTTTCTCCTCCAGTAAAAGTGTGTTGGATGTTGACGCAATTGCGGTTGGAAATATACTAATGCCAATGCAATTCTTTTATAGACTTCTTTTGTCCAGGTCAGTAACAATGCGGTGGGATTTTACCGATTCGTTCAGATTCCAAATAAAGTGTCATGTAGACTAAATTACATATATAATCTATCGTTATACATTTTTTCAAAAGGATCGATCCGTTTGTTTCGCCTCGAGTTGTAATTTCCATCAACATCTTTCTGAATTTCAGACAACATTTCAGCAGTATATCAACGTCAGACTTGTAGCATCTAAGCAGTTCTTTATTAAAATCAAAGAAGTCTGTTCTCCGTTCCGGATTGATGAAATCAGGATTGCAAAATTTAATATCAGGGAGGTTATCAAACAAAGCGTTCTCGGGAGTTCAGACAGTGACATCGGTAGAACATTGATATAATATTTCATTCGTTTGCATTGATGTACATCAATAGACATGCATTTCGACCCTGTCGAAATAACCTCAGGTAAAATAGCGTTTTGATGTAGGTACTCTAAATAGGATAGCTATCGTATGCCTTAATATTGTGACATATCGCCGTACAACCTGTGTTTACTTCAGAGAAAATCAACCGACAGAAGTCATCTGTCGTACTTGGGTTTGTAAATATTCTTTCGTTTTCACAACAGAAATCACAAGCTATTGTGTCTGTTATAGCTTTGTCCAGACAAAGTCCACATACTTCGTGGGCAACGCATAAATTCGTATACTCCACAATTACATTTTCGACAATTTATAAATTTTATTCCATTTTCGTCAGACTTATCCCTCTTCACACTGTACCATGTCCTCTTGTGTACATTCGAAGTCGAAAAATATAAATGTCATTTTCCTTTTCCTACTATCTGACTCCGATTTGTCGGACTGTCTGGTGGATGAATGATGGTCTACATGTTTAATATAACATTGGTGACGTTCATCGAAAAAATCTTGCACATTTTACAGTATTTTTCTCCATATCTATGAGGTTTTCTGTGCATTTCTTTGTTGATGTGTTGTGAGCATGCAATACAACCATAGTGGATTTTACAGGTGTATTTTCGTGACGCTTGTTGTTTTTTACGAAGGGCATAGAATATTTTTGAAATACCGGTTGCAATTTTTACAATGTTTCCTACCAATCATACCAATTTCATGAATATGTAGACAGCAATTACAAGTGTTTTTGCACTTGTGCTTTTCTTTCTTATCGTATAATTTTTTACACCGAAGACAGAAGTACTTTTTGTTCAAAAACCCCTACATTGTGGTTATCACGTCATAATGTTCGTTGTGTAAGTAAAGGACAATCTTGTTACCAGCGTCCGAACCTTCATAAATAAAGGAGTTGACATGATCCTTTGAAATCACATGAATCTTGTATTCTTTCATGACTGCTTGAAAGAGTTTTATTTCTTCTACTCCACATTTAGCTAAGGGAACACTGGCCTCTTGATGTAGAGATAATGCAAAATATATTTGGATTTTTCTCCGTAGTCTGATGCTACTCCGCGTGTTATGACCATCACTACGAGCCTTCGCTGTAACCAATGCTCTCGCGCAACACTTGTCATCATTATTTTGAATTCTTACTAAATTGTTTTTTTCCTTTATAATGTCTTTCCAAATCAACAAAATTGCCAGATCGTCCAACACCCCCATCGGGTAAACTTACATGCATCAATTCAATCTTACATGTTTCGTCTAAAGCAAATTCTTCGTAGGACTGTAATACTCTCTCGATTTCATTGAGGAGTCGTTCAGCTGTATGATATTGTGACTTGAGAAATGGAAGAGCTATGGGAAAATCTAGCTCTGGACACTTAACTGATATGCAAACGAGATCATTTGGTTGCATGAATTCTGTAATATTACTCATTATAGATTGGAAAAACACTTTAAACCTCTTGATAATGTCTGGTATGTCTCTCACATCTAGGTTTTTGACATCGACTTTGTAATGCAAAGCAGTTGTATTAAATTTTGGAATGTGTTGTTCTTTGGTTACTCTGAGGGTATAATAATTATCAGGATTAATTTCTGCTGTAAGTCTTTTCTTATGCATAGGTTCTTCGTTTTCGTCACTGCATGCATGTCTTTTTGCACCACCTCCGTATTGATTGTGGTGTTGTTCCACGTGTCTTTGTATATTATCCTTTCTTCCAAACAATTTTCCACAATCATTACAATTGAAAAGAGAACCATCTTGATGTTTCAATTCGTGTCTAGTTAGATTGTCCTTTCTGTAAAAGGTTTTCTGACATTCATCAAAGGTGAAAAATTAATGATGGTTCAGAAGTCGTTGATGTTGATGTAAAAGAGACTGTTTGAAGTACCCAGCTCCGCATTGTTGACACGAACAGGTCTTGCCTCTTTGGTAGTCCATCTTACAATGAACCTGTAACAAAAAAAATCAGAAGATTAAGATAATAAATTCACACGTCATAAAGATACATATCTTGGCATTTTTTTCATTTATCGTCTAAATGTCAAGCTATATGGATGAATTCTAAGAAATGTCCAACATGTCTGGTAATATTTTCAAGAAGAGATGTCATGTTGAGACCTAATAGAAATAAACATGGAATCACATATCCATATCCGCAGAGCACTTATGTGTATCCGCCACCGCCGCCGCAGGAGGGGAATATTATACCACCGCCGCCGCCGCAGGAGGGGAATATACCACCTCCGCCGTAGAAGGGTGTAGATACCGAACAGTCGCCATATAATATCAAGAGGGAAGAAGCTTTTGTTTTACGGCATCCGTTCACAGCGATCCTGTGTGATCCGTCATCTTATGACAAGACGTAGCTTGTCAAAAATATATTACAAAGGGTCAAGAATGTATATGAACCCGTTCTCGAAAGGATACTACGGTTGTATAAAAGATGGCAACCAATGTATGACGAAATAAAAACAGCCGTATTGCCTAAAGTTGAGTTTGAACAAGGAATACCTCTTGATTTAGAAAAAGATTCATATATCGATCCTTCATTTAGAAATATGATAGTGTTAGACGATTTAATTTCGAGAGCGGCAAAGGATCTCCGGATAACCGATCGCTTTCTAGAAGGAAGTCACCAAAGAAATGTATCAGTCGTGGTTTTAAATCAGAATCTGTATTTCAGAAAAGATTTCACACAACGAAGACATTCTCAATATCTATTGTTGTTCAAAAATCCTGTGGATAAGCAAAGCTTAATGACCTTAGACAAACAGATCTAGCCATGAAAAATACAATATTTTTAGAAAAATTCGAACAGGCAACTAGAAAGCCTTTTAAGTTTGTACTGATCGATCTCAAAACGGCAAATCATGTGCATTTAAGACTACGTCATGATATTCTAAATAAATGTGGAATTAGCAATAGCAATATAATACCACTTACCAGTGAAAAAAATATAAATGATAAAACAATCAACGGAGCAAGATTTCTTGTGACCATTGTGGAATATTATTTGAAAATGTACACGATTTGCAAAGACATATCAAAATATGGTGTCCAAAACAGAATCAACTAAAAAAGAAAACAACAGGAAGCTCTTAGTGAAGAAATCGAACCAAATAAAAAACCAAAGTTAGAACAACAATCCATTAAAATAAACACTTCCGAGGAAAGCTCTCGCCATGATGAAGATGATATTTTTAGTACCTTTGTGGAAATGGCCCGATGAGGTAATGGCTACGAACGGCAATCAAAAATTGAAAAATACATGAAGACGGGGTTAACTGAAGAGGAAGCCATGGATAAAACTAAATACAAATTACGAGCCGATGACTGGAAAATATTCATGAATAAATATGCTACTTTAACATGTTATAAAATGAAGTTGCAATGTGGAAAAATACACACCAAGATTATGCACACTGTAAGATTTTTCAACCAAGTAGAATATGATGAACGAACCTCTCTTCGCATGGCTTTGAAAAAATATCGACATCAACTGGAAGAGTATCATTGACATTACCCTGATTCTGATAGTGAAAGAGATGAAGAGGATTAAGATGATGATGATGACAGCAATGTCGATAATGTAGAAGGAAAGTAATGATTAAAATAACAGTTTTTACATTTCTGGCAGTTATTTCAGTTAGAGCTGTTGTCGTGTTAACATGTCTTGGAAAGATTGTCTTAAAAAATAAATTATGACCCGACCAGTCCTGCTAGCTTTTCGGGGACCGATAAATTGTATGTTTATGTTAAAAAAGATGGGAAATACAACATTAGCAAATACAAATTAAGAAATGGCTTCAACGACAAGAACGTTACAGTATGCATCGACCATTAAGAACACCAAGTAATAAGACCCACATTGTTGTAGCAGTAATTGACGATCAATGGTCGGCTGACATTATGGATATGGATGAATTTTCAAAGTACAATGATGGATCCGCATATGTATTGGTAGTCATAGATGTATTCTCCATAAAAATTATGGCTACGAAAGTTAAAAGACAAAAAAGGAGATTCGGCAGCTCGCGCCTTTGAGGATATATTCAAAGATGGCCGCTGACCGAACAGAATTCGCACGGATATGGAGCAGGACTTTAAATCCCTATTGGTGCAGAGAGCATTTCAACGTGAAGGAATTCAAAATAGTTATGCTTATAACGAAGTCAAGGCGTCTGCTTCGCAGAGGTATATAATCAAGCAGTTCATATCACCATCGATATGCCCCCAGAAGATGTAACCAAAGATAACGAAGAGACTGTACGTATATCAACGTTTTTGACAGAACAAAAATGGCACCCTGTAAAAATAAAACACTTTCGCTATAGATTTAAAATTGGCGATAGTGTGTTTCGTCCACACCTGAAGAATATATTTACTCTGCAATACGACGAAAAATGGACTGGAGAAATATTCACTGGTGCACAACGATTTTGGAGACAAAGTGTACCGGTATACATAATAAAGGATTATAATGGACAGGATATTGCGGTGATATTTTATCATTCTGACTTACAGAAAATTACAGTGAGAGATACATATTTATGGAAAGAATAGAATCTACTCGGGACAAAAGGAAAATAACGAACAAAACAGTACTTTGTTAAATGGCTACATTGGCCTTCACAATTTAACTATTGGATGAAAGCTACTGATGTACATGATATATAGATGTGTAATAAAGCATATATTCATAATATTATTTGTTATTTTTAAAAGCCTCATTCAGTATAAGTCCCTATGTACACTTACCTTGAGAGATTTAGGTTTCTTCAAAGGTGTTATTTATATCTTCAGATCGGCGTACCTACAACAACAATGATATAACCACTAAGACTCCATTTACATGTTAGAGGATTTTAATGCCAGTTTTCAGCAAGCCTATTCGAATTCCCATTCACAGTACATTATATATACCCCGTACAAGCATATTCCTACAACTTTGCATATTTTTTCGTTTCAAATCAGCAGCAAATATAAATTCAGTATTCATCTAAAGCCTAAAATACATAAAAACAAATAGTTTATCCTGTTTGTATTAAGTAATTATCGTTTTAACATTCAATGCTCCAACACTAAATTAAGCTTTTTTAAATATTTCATACAAAATAATATTCTTTCTTAATCTTTAGTAATCGCAATGTCACATCGGGATTGTTTTATATTTAATAATTCAAATATAATATTGAAATTAAACTTTAAATAATGTACTTACCTTTATATACTGTATTTAATTCACTAGTAAATAGCCCCTAATTACGCAGACTTTTGTTTTTACCAAATTGAACAATTCAGTTGATACAGGTGTGAACAATGATGTCTCTCCGACAGCTATGTACGATTTTAAACCTGGCGCGCAGATTTGAATCTGTTTACCCGTGCCGTTACAATATGTCACTAATCTATCAAAGGAATGTGGCCCCTGAGCGATACCCATATTTACCTCAATGAAATAAGCTCTAACTTATCCTCTTGATCTATTTTATGGAAATGTTACAACTATTTAGAAATCATCAGTAGCACACACTGTGGGAATTCCATTTTCCAATTAGGAACAACAAAGGATTAATACAAACGATGTCCAACATATATGTAGACATTTATTTATAAAGTCTGGCTTAAACTTGTCAACTGTTCAAAAGTAACACAATTAAATTGCCTCGATATCTTATCTGATTTAAATAGAAAATTACCTTGATCAGTTCAATACGAGGTCATCATAACCTCTTAAGAATGTGATTATAATCGTCTTTATTGAACTGACCATAAAGGTAAAAGGTAAAATATATTTAGGCTTAAAAATTTCAACATCATACACAAATGCTTTTAAAAAAATATCATTAACTTAAAAGTAAAAAGAAAACTGCCGTCATTAACATAAACTTCAATCCACTCATTGTAACTGCTGAAAACTTTCATACCAAAGATAGCCCATGAAAGCCATTCAGCTTATATCCAATGGGTTCGTTTACAAGTATGAGCTTAAAGTTCAAGGGGATATTAGAATATCAACATGAGTGGGTAGAGGGATTACTTAATTTTAAAATAAGTACATTATCTATGAAAAAATATATATATACAATATGCCATTATTATGATATGATACGTCTTTCCGTTCTTCACTGTTTAACTTTTAATAGATTTTAAAGCTACTATTAAATATTACATAATATAATTACATCATTTAAGCTATATCATATAGAATGTGCTACAATATGCAAACAATTACCCATATGTAGCTTTGCATTCTAACAAATGAATATTACTAGCCACAAAAAGGGAAACAATTATCATCTGCATTTCCACATTTTACAACAACAAATATGAACAGTGATAATTAACAGAAACACACCCTTTACATACAACAATTAAGACCTGCATCTAATATGCATCACCTTCTTTGTGTTCTTCCATACAACTGTTCAATACGATTTCGTTTAATTACATCGGACCATTTAAATCTTGACGGCAATGGTATTTGTTATCTTTTGATATTTAAATACGGAGATTATTTACCTATGACTCTTTAATTCTACAAAGGGATATTGTTTAACCAAGTGTTATGTTTATAGTCGGGCGGTCAGACCTTCACAATTTTGATTTTAATGTACCCTCCGAACACACACCTGAAACCTTCTGTATGTTATTTTCA
>MJUT01043443.1:163347-180688 GCA_002080005.1 Gigantidas platifrons
CACATCCCTTACCGGAACTACTATTGAGGTATCGATGGGGTTTCCATTATATTATTTTCATTAAATTGAATAACATTTTTTTGTTGCAAATTGCATTGCAGGATAAATACAATGCTGGCGTATTGACTATAAATGTATGTGGTTTGGTACGAAACGGATGGAAAGAGTCGCTAGAAACTCGTCGTTTCCCCGTTACTAAGCCTCGCCACATCAATTCTATGCTTACCATCTATACACCAATATTGTATATATTAGCTTGGTAATAATATGTTCTTTAAACCAATACAAAGAGAGCTGCTGGTCTTTGTTATGATATAAATATTAGATAATACACAAAGCCATCATAAGACACAATAGGGAAATAAAAGTTAGCCAAACTGATGCCGTCTCCTTTGTCCTAGAGTCTGGTAGATAGTTGGCCATTGTTGTCAAATTTAGGGTAAATTATATATCTACCCACGTGATTATTCAAATGATATTCCATTCATATACATGTGGAGTAGTTCACCGCGGCTTATAAGAGAATAGTACTGTTTTCTAATATGAAGCTATATTTCGGAGGCATGGAAAATTATCCTATATCATTTGTTAATGAAAATGCGTTCGGGAATCTACCACGACCGGCATCACTGTAAGTTGTATTCTACGTCATATTGAAGTAATGTGAGTGAGTGGGTGATTGTTGTTTAACGCCAATTCAGCATTTTTGCAGCTATATAATAGCGAGAAAAAGTTAATTTCTAATGAGATGATGATGATGTCCGCTTTGTTCTAGACCAACAGGCTGCGATGGATTTTTATTGTTCTACATTACTGACGGGTCGACCTGTCGCTCCACTCTGACACATTATTATGATTACAAGCCAACTAGTCTTTGATCTTTCTCCTGAATGCTGAGTCCTTAGCAGGGAAGCGACACATACCAATGTTATAGTCTTTGGTTTGACCCGACCTGGGATCAAACCCACGATCTACCTCACTGGAAGTGTGCACGTTAACCATTAAGCCAGAGATGGGGTTGTTAAGTAATGTGTATCGACACGAAATATAACATATAAACTTAATTTTGTGAAGACACAGGCTATGTGATCTCACATATATAACATAGGCATTGTCAATTCTCTGATACAAAATGCACCTGCATCTGCATTACACTGTTTTTGTCTAATTTAATTGTTTTATTTCAATATAAATATGCCCTGTAGCTTCACCTGAGTAATTATTAGTCATTTTCAACCCGCCAGTTTTTACTGAAGTTCATGTACCATACCTGGAGAGTGAGCTGTCATGTATATGTTTCTTATAGGTATCGATTGTACCTTTACTTTTATGTATGTGTAATATTTACTACATACCTGCCACGTGGTTCACTAATGCGAACATATTTAATATCAATTAGTCATAAACAGAGATATTTTTATTTCTAGTGCTTTCAATATGTATTGCGGTAGTTGTTATAACATCAAATTCTGGAGATGGGTGAAACTAAACCAGAAGTTTCCAACCGAAATAACGTGCTATGACTACAATAGAGAACCACTGACCAACTTACAACCAGCTAATTTTACCGATTGCTTTAGTGAGTATTTAAGCACACTTTTGGGTCTGAAAGTGCTATCACATTTATTGCATATACATTAATAATATCTACCAGTTTTCTATGAAGAAAAGTTGGATCAAACCACAGGGGTAATAAGAAGCTGTAAATATTAGGACAGAAAACACAATGACAAAACAGACAAAAAAGACAAAATGACAGCAATCTATAAAACATTACATAAAAAAACTAAAGATCAATCAACATGAACACAACTAAAAACCGAGTGTGAACTCAGGTTCTGCGGCAGGGACAGCCGACATCTACTTCACATGTGACACCCATCGTGTTACTCTTGACACATACCCAGTGTTAAGTGATGTGTGAGTAACGATAAATGAAACTTGTATATCCCCCATTCATGAAGCCATATTTATCTTCATAAATGTATTACCCTTTCATATGTTGGCATGCATACATAGATAAATATATTGGGAACGTTTTGCTAATATTCATACCACGACTTTTCAAATGCATGAAGGTTCCAAGTGATATCCGAAATATGTGACGTATATAAAGTTATACAGGGAATATTTTTAGCAATCTGATTAAACGTATCTATGTTTTTTTTTTTTTTGCTTGAATGTATTCAGTTACGAAAGTTCTTCTTGATAGGACCGTTAATCAGGGTCTGTCAGATGTGAAGGGGGTAGCGTAAAAATAACTTTAGCAAGGTCATGAGCAATTGTGTTCATTTACCTTAAACTTATCATTTTCGTTTCAAACATTTAATAAACTACAACATAACATATTCACATTAATAATAACAGATTAGTAAACTTCCGCAGTATTTAGTCATATACCTAATACAGTTTCTATGGTGCCCACAGTGAAAAAACGGCATCAAGTGGTGCGTTTCGAGGGGCTAATACTATGTTGAAAGTACAGAAAAAATGTTTTGACAGGAAATTGAAAATAATTTGAAATTTTTCAACACGGTTTTATACCACAGCGCGTCATGGCGGGGAAATAACTGTTTGATGTTTCACATTTGTTAAGAAGACTGACCCATAACCACGATGAGCCAACCGAATGATAGCCTTGAACCAGTCTTAACGCATGGGCACGCTGGGGAGTTGCTTGGGGCCCCACGAGAATAGGATCCCATGCTACGCAACGTATGTTATTGGAAATACCAAAACAATAAGCATATGTTTAATTGTATCGTCCATTCACATTTTTTTTCTTCTGAGGGGGTTTCTAGGTAGGGTCGTGTAAGTGCACTGTTTTCCACGAGCCAATAATGCTGTTAAAACGGCACTGTTTAGAACCTATGCACGAAAGGTATTTATTCTTTCATTTTAGTATATTCTTACAAGTGAAGTTTTTTAATCAGTATTCTTAGTCTTTTAACGTTAGTTTAGAAACAGTACATTTATCAATGCCCACCAACACGCGCAACCGAAATCGAACAGAGAAAAGTAAATGGCATATAATAGGGCCAAAGAAACATCGAATCCGAGAAAAGGATATATAAATTTCACAAGTATTTTTCATATAGCCTTTCCCTTTCTTGTCACTAATATTATAGTCCGATCCTAAGGTAGAGGTGGTTTTATGGTTCCATGTATTCACATGCTGTTTAAATCTATCTTCGACGTCATGTCTTTAATGTATTCTCCACGGTACCATAAGACCCTGATATATATTATATTATTTTGACGCTAATGCTGTTTTATATAAATTTATATATTTATTTATATTTATATAAATACACATCCCTTAAGTCCCGTAAGTCAATGCCAACATTTTCAACTGCATTTTTGTTCCACGATACATATTTGGTTACTATTGCTTTATTTTAGAATGTATGGTTGGTTATTATGGATACAATTGTAATATATCATGTGACGGATGTTTATCAGATACATGTGATAGTGAGTATGGTGTCTGTACATATTTGTCTGGATGTAAACCTGGATGGCAACCTACACAACAGAAGTGTGATATAGGTATTTTAATGAAAAAATGACTTTTCTATCAGAAAGTAACAGATAAATTTATAATTTGTCATAATGCGCAGGCTACACTACACTACACTAAGCTACTCTACACTAAATTACTCTACACTACACTACTCTAAACGACACTACACTGCACTACACTACATGATGCTACATTACTCAACACTACACTACCCTAGACTACACTACACGGCACTACACTACACTATATGACGCTACGCTATTCTAAACTACACTACTCTAGACTACACTACACGGAACTACGCTACACTACACTACTCTGCACTACACTAAGCTACACTACACGAAGCTACTCTACACTACTCTACACTTCACTACACTACACTACACTACACTACACTACACTACACTACACTACACTACACTACACTACACTCTACTACATAAACTACACGATTCTATACGACACTACACGACACTATACTACACTACACTGCACTACTCTACACTACGCTACACTACGCTACTATACACTATACTACACTACACTACACTACACTACACTACACTACACTATACTACACTACACTACACTACACTACATAAACTACACGATTCTACACGACACTACACGACACTAAACTACACTACATTGCACTACTCTACACTACGCTACACCACGCTACTATACACGACACTACACTACACTACACTACACTACACTACATAAACTACACGATTCTACACGACACTACACGACACTAAACTACACTCCATTGGACTACTCTACACTACGCTACACCACGCTAATATACACTACACTACACTACACTACACTACACTACACTACACTACACGATTCTACACGACACTACACGACATTGCACTACACTACACTACACTGCACTACACTACACTACACTACACTGCACTACTCTACACTACGCTACACTACGCTACACTACGCTACTATACACGCCACTACATTAAATTACACTACAGTACACTATTCTACACTACACTGCTCTAAGCGACACTGTACTATACTACACTACTCTACACCACACTACATGGCACTACACTACACTATATTACTCTACGCGACACTACACTACACTACACAACATTACACTACCCTATTCAACACTAACCTACCCTATACTAGACTACACAGAACTACACTACACTACTCTATACTACACTACACGGCACCACACTACACTATTCTACATTACTCTACACGACACTACACCACACTACACTACATTACACTACCCTACTCAACACTAACCTACCCTACACTAGACTACACGGCACTACACTACATTACTCTACACCACACTACATGGCACTACACTACACTATATTACTCTACGCGACACTACACTACACTACACAACATTACACTACCCTATTCAACACTAACCTACCCTATACTAGACTACACAGAACTACACTACACTACTCTATACTACACTACACGGCACCACACTACACTATTCTACATTACTCTACACGACACTACACCACACTACACTACATTACACTACCCTACTCAACACTAACCTACCCTACACTAGACTACACGGCACTACACTACATTACTCTACACTACACTACATGACGCTATACTACTCTACGCTACACTACTTTAGACTACACTACTCAACATTATACTATAGGGCACTACACTACACTTAGCTACTCAACACTACTACACGACACTACTCTAAGCGACACAGTACTATACTACACTAGTCTACGCCACAATACACGGCACTACCCTACCCTATACTACACTACACTACTATACACTACACTAAGCTACTCTACACTAAACTACTATACACTACACTGCACTTCACTACATTACAGTACTCTACACTATGCTACTATACACTACAGTAAGCTACTCTACACTAACTACTATATACTACACTACACTTTACTACACTACAGTACTCTACACTAAATTACTCCACACTACACTACACTACACTACGCTACTCTACACTTCACTACACGACACTGCACTACACTACTCTACACTTCACTACCCTCCACTACACTACACTGGACTACACTACAACACATGACGCTACACTACTCTACACTACACTACTCTACACTACAATATACGGCTCTACACTAAACTCAGGTACTCTACACCACACTACTATACACTAAGCTACACTGCACTACAGTATACTACTACATAGTATGTGCAACGTTCAGGAAGCAAGTAAAAGGGACTATTGTTTTTTCATGACAAGACCAGAAAGGATAGTGATTCAGTTGTCAGTTGTTACTCTGGCATTTAGAAACTCCCTACAAAACATGTGTCAGTATTATATGTATAACAAGTCTTATTCGACAGGAATCCCGAAATTATATCATATATGAGACAACATAATTGTGTTGACATGTACCATTGTATTTGCCACCATCAACAACATTAAAGGAAATTGACAATGCATCGGTACATATATATTGCGCATGATTGTGTTTTTCTTTGTCATTGTGTGTTATCAACAATTTAATTGTAGCTTGTTTGGATGGAACATATGGCCAGAACTGTAGCCAAGACTGTTCTAATAACTGTTATGATAACACATGTCATGCTGTGTCTGGCGTATGTTTATCTGGCTGTAGAAGGGGTTGGATGGGGATATACTGTAAACAGCGTAAGTTTACTAATCCCATAATGTAAACAATGTAAGTTTACTAATTCCATAATGTAAACAATGTAAGTTTACTAATCCCATAATGTAAACAATGTAAGCTTACTAATCCCATAATGTAAACAATGTAAGCTTACTAATCCCATAATGTAAACACTGTAAGTTTACTAATCCTATCATGTAAGCAGTGTAAGTTTGATGGCCCCATAGTGTAAACAACGTAATACTGTTGGGTCCATAATGTAAGCAACATAAGGATTATGAATCCACATTGTAAACAACGTAATTTTGATGTATCCATGGTTTAAGCAATGTGAGGCTGATGGGTATTTTCTGTAAACAACGTAAGTTTAATGAATTCATACTGTAAACAACGTATTTTGATGTATCCATGATGTAAACAACGTAAGCTTAATGGCCCATGATGTAAGCAACGTAGTGTTGATAGGTCCATACTGTTAACAACGTAAAAATGATTAGTCAATATTGTAAGCAACGCACGTTTGATGTGTCCATACTGTAAACAATTTAAGTTTGGTGGCTATATTCCAATAAAGAAGATAAGCTTGATGGTTCCATACTGTAAGCAATATAAGTTTGATGGGTCCATCCCATAAGCAAGATAAGTTTAATGGGTCCATATTGTAAACATCGCAAGATTAATGTATCCATGCTGTAAACAACATAGGTTTGATAGGTCCATACTGTAAACAGCGTAAGTTTGCTGTGTCCGTACTGTAAAAAAACGTAGGTTTGATATGTCCATACCGTAAGCAACGTAAGCATCATATGTATATGCTGTAATCAACATATGTTTGCTGGTTCCATGCCATGCACACTATAAATTTGATGTGTACATACTGTAAACAATGTCAGTGTGATGGTCAATGCTGTAAGCAAAGTCATGTAGATGGGTCCATAATGTAAACAACGTGGGTTTGATGTATCTATAGTGTAAACAATATGTGTTTGATGTGTCTATAGTGTAAACAACGTAAGTTTAATGAGTCCATACTGTAAACAACGTAAGTTTAATGAGTCCATACTGTAAACAACGTATCTTAATGGATCTGTGTTGTAAACAACGTAGGCTTAATGGCACCATGCTGCAAGCAAACAACATAAGTTTGATGGTTCCACATTGTAAGCAGCGTAAGTTAAATGTATCCATGATGTAAACAATTTTAGTTTGATGGGTCCACTCCGTTAAAAAACATAAGATCGATGTATCCACACTGTAAACAACATAAGACTGATGGGTCCATTCCATAAGCAGGATAAGGTTAATGAATCCATATTGTAAACAGCGTATGCTTAATCTATCCACGATGTAAACAAAATAAGTTTGATGAGTCCATACTGTAAACAGTGTAAGTTCGGTGTGTCCGTACTATAGAAAACGTAAGTTTGATGGTTAATACTGTAAACAAGGCAGGTTTGATCGCCACGTGTTGACCTATGTGCTAATTACAGAAAAGACACCACCATTGGCAATTACACATCACTAACTCAAAAACTTTTAAATAGTCAGATTGATATAGTGTACTTTACGAAGTTATCAAAAGACAGTTTATACAATTACACCCATATCAGTACAAATACAACCATTAGGAAAAAAATAGATGACGGCTTATGATGTTGGGAATTAAGGCCCCGTCTTGTGGCAGAAAAAAATGGGACCGTGTTAAATCACCTGAGGCGATCTCAACCACAACATTCTGATAATATGATGTCTCACTGAAATACTTATATAACCAAACAATACAATACTTGCACATACATGTTGATTGAATTCAAGTGTTTCTGTAGAACATAATTCTGTAAATTAGGGGTCGTACCATCACGAACTCCAGGGTTTACATATTTTTATATATGTTATTTAAAGCTTGCAGTAAAGGACACTTTGGAAATAACTGTAATCATACATGTGATGGATGTATATCTGAATTATGTAACAGTTCTGATGGAGTATGTGATACTAAAAACTTATGCAAAGCAGGATGGTACGGACCTAAGTGTGACAAAGGTACATGTATAATACTATATAAATATAGTTTAAAAAGTTAGAAATGTAGGAATAAATTGAAAACAGAAAAAAAGCTAAAAAAAAAAACACCACTAGGAAATCAGAAAACCGACACTTCAAATACACATATATATGATTACTTACTCCTGTGATCTAGACACTTCAATGAAATTGAAGGAGTTCATCTAATTGTATGGGCTTATACTCTTCACTTAATGGACTAATATATTACATTGTAAATGTTTAGTTGCACAGGACGTATGTTATTGCACAGCTAGTGTCATGGAATAAAAACACCTAATAGAAACGCGCCATAAAACATTGTATGCATATTTACATTGATATTTGAATTGTCAAGCTGCTCTAATGTCAAAACTAAAATATAAGATTTTAATTATCTGAAACAAAGCTATTGGGTACTCTCATGTGCTGCATGCCTTATTCTAATCGGTATACATATACCAGTGTGATACTACATTATGTGATTAAGTTTGTCAGTGATTTGCCACAGGTCAGTGATTTTCTCCGGGTACTCCGGTTTCCGACACCAAAAAATCGGACCGCCACGATATACAATGTGGTGACAAAAGTCTTGCAACTTGTAAAAAAATCCTTATATAATCAACCAAAACCATATTTTTTTCAAAAACATATTGTGAAGTTATTTCTGGATAGATTTTAACAAATTTTAAACCAAGACATTCAGAATTGTTTATATTTTGATCGTTAATTTGCTCATTATGTTTATACGAGTGGTTTTTATTTGTACATGATATAAACAGGATTGATAATTTTTAGGTTTTTTCTTAGTTGAAATATATGGGAAAATCAACGTCAATCTGTATTTGTTACGTTTAAATTATGTGCAAATGAAAACCACCCATATAAACATAATGAGCAAATAAACAATCAAAATATGGACAATTCTGAATGCTTTGGTGTAAAATTTGTTAAAATCTATCAGAATGTACCATAGGTAAATATGGTGTCAACTGTGATTACCATTGTGCTACATGTGTTAACAGAATATGTAGCAGACATGGCGGAAGTTGTAAATTTGGTTGTATCGAAGGCTTTAAAGATGATGGTTGTCATTCACTAGGTATACATATCTTTACCAATATCAACATTAAGAACAGTAACATTGATATGTTTCAAAAGTTGTCAATTGAAGTAGTGCCATGATGACTGCAGGAAAACGTTTGAAGATATCAAAGGAGAGATCAGTAACCGTAAATCGAATAAGCACCGACAATGTAATGACCACAAAAAGAAGAAGACAAACAATGATCAACAAAACATTAAACAGAAAACCAAAGATTGAGCATCACGAACACCCGGTGTGAACTTCGGAAGGGTAAGTAGTTCCTGCTCCACTAGTAGCATTAGTCGTGTTGTTCTTGTTTGGGAGATTGATATGCCATCATTTGAGTCATTGGAATTCCGTATTCATCGATCAATTTGTAAGGACAGCCAAGGAATATTCAATAGCTGAACGTGTCACCATGCATGTTTCAAGCTTTCAAATAAATATGTAGACATTATGCGTTAATTTCATCTACACAATCATGCATTTCTTCTTACAGTCATTCCAAAATCAGCTGACAATTATACTGCAGTATATACAGGGGTTGGAACGTTCGTTGCTATAGCTTTAGTAGCTGTTATTGTTTTTGCTACACTGAGGTAATCTGACAGCTTCGCTATCATTTTAATATTCTGCATATGTTCAACATCTAATAGGAAGAGGATATATATTCATTGACAATGTTATTGTATATAGCAACAAACAAATGTTTTTGCTTTAATTCAATATTCTGTACAATGTATTATGCTTATTGTGAAGATTCACGACAAATTATATTTCAGTTATATCCTAGGAATTTGTTGGGTAAATCGGTGAACACGATCGAATTTAATTAGATTTCTCAGATTATCACATCTTGGTAATTCAAGTTTATGACTTGGTAAGCAAATAACAAATGATCGGACATCTCAACGACCACCACACAAAACGTTGAAAATATCAAGGGTTAATCAGAAGATAACAAAGGTGGTAATCAGAAGATAACAAAGGTGGTAATCAGAAGATAACAAAGGTGGTAATCAGAAGATATGAAAAGCGTAATCTGAAGATAACAAGGGCTAAATAGGAAAAAAAAACATAGGGGTAATTAGAATACGTCAAAGGGGAGATCAGAGGATACAAAAGAATAGATTATAAAATATCGAAGGAGTAATCAGGTTATATCAAAAGGAAGCAAAAGCCGTAAATTGCTGGACAGACGATGCAATGTCCAAAAGTTTGGAGATGTCAAAGGGGAAATCGATCATCGTAAAACAAAATTGAGTACATACAATTCAATGGTCTAAAGAAAAGAAACAAACAATGATCTTCAGAGCACTACACAAAAAGCTAAATATTGAAAAACAGAAAAAGAAAACCGGGGATGAACTCAACCAATCATATGTCACCTGTTAAATTCTAAAACATAGGACAAGTACAACGACAAAAGCTGACGTTGATATAAAATTGCACTTGTTACCGACACAAACATTGTTGTGGAGATAATAACATAAAGCAAACTTTAGAGCTTATTTGTACTTTAGACATAGAAAAATGAAAAGACAACAAAGGAGGCAGACATATGAGATTGTTACATTCGCCAACCAATATTCAACTATTGGTAAGCTTATTTTATGTCTAAAGGTGATTGCAGGTATTTTAGCGTTGGATTATTATGCTGTATAATTCTAAGCTATATCATAACGTTAGTGATCAATACGTTAATGTTTCTTTTAGTATATGTCTCACTGTCATTTCTGTCTTGAATATTAGTTTATTGTATGACATTAAGTAAATTGGTATTCTTTAAAATTCAAGTTAATTCAAATATAATTTCATAACTGGGCACTTAAAAAAATGAAACAGATTCCTCTAAAAGAACAACAAAACTGGTTAATCCAAAGATAACTAATTATATTATCAATACGTTAATGTTTCTTTTAGTATATGTCTCACTGTCATTTCTGTCTTGAATGTTAGTTTATTGTATGACATTAAGTAAATTGGTATTCTTTAAAATTCAAGTTAATTCAAATATAATTTCATAACTGGGCACTTAAAAAAATGAAACAGATTCCTCTAAAAGAACAACAAAACTGGTTAATCCAAAGATAATTAATTATGTACAAACAGTAAATTTCTATACTTTATCATAAAAGATTGATTGATTGGTAATCAACGTCAACATTAGTTGTATGTCAGGCATAGCATGGTGTGTATATCATATACGTTACACCGGGTTTGTAACTAGATTAACATGACTGGTGCCACTAGTGGTGCAGCAACTGCTCATACATCCGAAGCACACGAGTTTATCCTCAGTTTTTAAAGGGGTTTTTGTTGCTTGGTCTTTAATTTTTTGCATAGGGATTTGTAGATAGTTGTTTGTCTAATAATCTCTTTTCGTCTGGCCATTGTGTTGTCTGTCCTATACTTTACGGACTATGATTACCACATTAGTATCTCCAATCTCTACATACAAATATATAGGATATATTTCTACAATTATACCACAATAAATTATAACATCTAACACCATTATCGTTGTAGTGGTTCCCAACACAGACGAGACCATTCCTGTAGAACAGGAACAGCCCTACGAAACCGTAGATTGATTTGATTTAATGTTTTGTGCTTAACGCCATTTTCAGCAACATTTCAGCTTTATCATGGCGACCAGTTTTAGTAGTGGAAGGGGCCAGATTACCCAGAGAGAACCACTGATCATGGGCAAGCAATTGGTCTACTTTATGACTTGAGGCTGCGGATCGAGTGTACCCTTTTTTAATTTACAAAGCCGGGCGCGAACCCACGCCGTATTGGTGATTGGCTTTTATGAGTTGTTATGTAATCCAACTACCTAACTCATTAAGCCACCCGGGTCCTCATACCATAGATAATGGATGTTATGTATTCTATAGTATTTTGTGTCATACTTTGAATAGTAACACATCTGTTAACAAGGAAAACTAATGAAGATGAAAATTGATGTTTTTTCTCCTGGAAATATCTGTCATAAAACATGATTTCCAGTCGCTTAAAGATCGTGCATGTACAATCCGTTGCAACATGGTTCCTATTTAACCCAATTGTCATATTGTAATATTTTTCAAAGGATACATAGGGTCCTGGTGGCTCAATGAATTGTGTCTTTGGATCTAACAGCTCATACAAGCCTATCACCAATACGACGTGGGTTCGCGCCCAGCTTTGTAAATTACAAAAAGGGTCAGTGGTTCTATCCGTGTACTCCGGCTTCCTCCACCACTAAAACTGGTCGGCATGATATAGCGGAATTATTGTTGAAAGTGGCTTTAAGCACCAAACATCAAATCAAATCAAATCAAAGGATACATCATTATATCTTGTTCATGTGCAAAATAGTATTTAATCAAAATATGTTTGGAATGTTTATGTCATTATTGTATATATATGTATTACAATGTAGACATATAATTTATCACAAACTACGCCAGGTACGCTCAACATTAACAGACTGAAAGCCATATAATAATTAAAAAGTTGTAGCCTCGTATCAATATTCCAGTCAACACGTTTTAAAACATTATTTTCAGTCCCTGCAAGACAGAATGTACATACAAACATCTTTTTTTAAATCTCATTTATTTGGGCTAGCTAATCATGACTTTTTATGAACTTTTCATTTATTTGGGCTAGCTTATCATGACTTTTTATGAACTTTTCATATCATTTTAGTTTTATAGATGTTTCAGTGATATTTTAGCATACAGTATTTTTTTTTCAGATAGTCTTTCAAATTTAATTTTAAAAAGCGCATTTTCACAATTTAATTTCGACTGCGTAGTTTTTAATTTTCTTTTTTCTTATTGATTTTGGTTCTAAGTACCATGATTGTTTTATTTCATTGAGGTTTTATTGAGTGTTTCAGTGTGTTATGGTACTTTTCACACAGTATAATTTATTAGATATATTTATATGGTTGACATGTTAAATTGTTTTATGTTTTAGATTGTAAAGCGGTTAGAGTATTTTTTTAATTAGATAATGCGCCATATAAATACTGTAAATAATAATAATAATAATAATAATATCAATATTTAATAGTTCCTAAACAAGTAATTAACGACAAATCATGTGGTGAAGAGTTGGCAATAAATGAATGTATCGCCTAATATCCTGACATTACATGTATGATATTATATACGTTTTGTTGACTAATATGTAATGTATATTTTAATCGTATCTAGATTATCGGTACATTAGACCATTTTCTATTTCAAGACAGTGGTATCAAATTGAATCCTTCAAGCAAAAGAGGAATATCACTATTATCATGTGTATAAGGAACACCCTGTCGTATTTAATGATAGATTACGGAAATATATATATAAATGTTAAAAATATAAAACGGAAATCAAACAATCTTCTTTCAACATCTGATCCAACCTTTTTGAAGTTGTAAATGCAAAGTAAAAGACGTTGCATTGTGCAATTCGAAACATTTATTCGAACTTGCAATAAAAACTTATTATTTAAAAGAAGAACAACTCTTAAATATCTTCGACTCGTCCAGAATACCCATGGCAATGTTTAAACTCACATTTTACATAATAACTAACTTTTCTTTTTTATAAATGCATTTTTCGAATGAAAAAAAACAGGAGTTAGATGGGTAGAAATTCTCCACCTTTACTATTTTCATAATATTTAAATGATCTTCAACACAGTGTTTAGAGAATGTTAATACCAAGGTAGTACATTATATTAGTTTTGAAAATGAAATGTGTATATGCTTGATTTTTTTAAATATTTATTTGTATGTTAATAACACAAAGTTGCTATTAGAAAGTAGATAAGAATTACAATTAATCCTCAATAAAATTGCTTAATATTGTAAACGCTGGAAATTATAAATAAATGTTAGTAAATATAAAGTTTAAATATTTACTAACAAATAAAAAAGTAGATATCATATTTAGTCCACACGACACGTTTCTGGAATAACCTTCATCAGATACGTTTCTGGAAAAACCATCATCACATACGTTTCTGGAATAACCATCATCATGTGCGTTTCTGGAATAACCTTCATCAGGTACGTTTCTGGAATACCCATCATCAGATACGTTTCTGGAATAACTATCATCAGGTACGTTTCTGGAATAACCTTCATCAGGTACGTTTCTAGAATAACCTTCATCAGGTACGTTTCTAGAATAACCATCATCAGGTACGTTTCTGGAATAACCATCATCAGATACGTTTCTGGAATAACCATCATCAGGTACGTTTCTGGGATAACTATCATCAGGTACGTTTCTGGGATAACCATCAGCAGGTACGTTTCTGGGATAACCATCGACAGCTACGTTTCTAGAATAACTATCACCTGAAACCTTTCTGGAATAACTATCACCTGATACATTTCTGGAATAACTATCACCTGGTACGTTTCTGGACTAACCATCATCAGGTACGCTCAGAAAATAATTTAACGTTATAAAGGATGCCTACGAATTGATGTTTTTCATTAATGAAGAAGAAAATAAAATTAAAAATTATTAAAAATTGCTGAGTTAGATTGCTGTCAAATTAAAATATTAACTATATATGTACCATCTATACACGCTTAGACACATGTCTTATGTCTATCTCTAGATTTACCTTATGAGACAAGGTAACACTTCGATTATTGAAGCTATGTTTTTATATAGCGAATTTGCTCGAGTGGCCTAGAGCGGGCGCTGGACATAAGGCTAAGCGATTGGTGTTGCAGTGTATCAATGGTGTGAGTTCAAATCTCTTCGTGGGAAGAACATAAATTTGACAGCGCAAAGATCTAATTCTAAAACTGTTTGGTTTAATTGTCATATTGATGAATTAGTGTTGGTGCTCATGATTACATGTATTTAAGGAACATAATTAATTATCTTATATTATTGTTATAATTTGTACATACTCAAACACTTATTACTGAATGCATGTATTGTGTATGAAAAATGAGAGAGCTTGAATAGATATAGCATGTTGCTCAATCCCATTCATATGCAGTTGTAAATAAAATATGTTCAAAACTAAATATATTTATGTTATATTTTCAAGAAGAAAACTATTGCCAACAGATAGCATTTAAGTGATCATGCAATAAAGACATGTGTATACTTTGTTGCGAAATAAAAATGTAGGCATACTAAATCTAGTGATACAATTATAACTAGACATGTTTGATAAGGTTATATTGTTCCCATTATTTTGGTATATCTCTGAAATAGCAGGGGACAAACACTTAGATAGTTTATAAAGGATTGATTTGAGACTTTGCAAGAACATATTATATTTGAAACAATCTGCATCAAAATTAATGGTGAAAGAGAAACCAATCAGATGTCCCATTTCTGAAAACGTAAGTATCTGTTTTACAAGGTTTTCTTCTTTTTCTTTTATCTACATTCTGTATGTTGTTCCAATGGTTTCTAGTTCTTCCGTTTTGTCTGTTCCTTTATTACCCTTTCGGTTTTCTCTAACCTTTATTGTATTGGGAATATTAATGGCTATATTTGTACATTTACTCTTTGATCTTTACATGATACACATCTGTTATCAAGCAACTAGAGTGATATTAACATAACATCGTTGCTTTCTAATATGACGTTATAATGAGGTCCCCTTACCAAATTCTCGATAAACCTGCCATCATTCATATGTTTTGCTCGGAATGGACTTCTCATCTGACCTCACATCTGCGGTCACGTAAGTGCTTTCCATGTGTACAATGTTAAGAAGGAGAGGAGGAAGCATTGTGCATCGGTACACACACATATTTGATATACTTATTGATTGTTGATGCAGCTTACATCTGCATTTACAGGTTTTCAACCATCATGAATTGGTAAGTCGTTACATAACATATGTGTTACAAATGACCAGGATATGCTATTTCACTTTCATGGCTAATCAGCTGATTTTTAAACCGGGCAATATGGCTAGTGTCGCTACTGAACCAGAATTTACTTACATGTCTGAAGCACCTGGGTTTATCCTCGGTTTATTGAGAAGATTTTGTAGATACCAAAAGAGTAATCATAATCCGTAAAGGGAAGCTGGATAGACAAGAGAATGGTCAAAAGAAACAGGACAAAAGGACAAACAACGATCTACCTAACACATACACATAAAACTAAAGATCGTTTTACACTAATTCACAAAACACTGGGTGTGAACTCACGAGCCCCGGAAGGGTTATCAGTTCCTGCTCCACTAGTGGCACCCATTATGTAAACCAGGTGATGAGCTATGCATGAGATGACAGGGAAGTGCTTATGACAAGTGGAAAATATCACTGGTCATGTGTGAAGTTCGTGGATGTCAATCGTTAGTTTATTTAGAAGGGTTTCATTCATTATTCATTGTATTTATATCATTTTTTCTTTTTGTCAGTGTATTGTCCGTCTGTATGGTAGTCACACTTTGACATCGTCCTACCTTTTTAGTGAGGAAACTTAAACAAGCAATTTATAAATCAATGATTGTATTGTTTTAAAAGTTGTTTATGTCCATCTGTCTGTATGTCTGTTTGTCTGTCTGTCTCCCTTTGACATCGTCCATGTTTTTGTGTGTAATATGAAACATTCAATACACAAATCAGTGTTTTTATTCTTTTAAAAATTTTTTATTTGCCTGGGAAAAATGGATCAGGATCTGGAAAAGAAACACGCTAAATTTAAGTAATAACACAAATGAAGGTTAAACACTAGACATTCAGACACTCTACTTCACCAGACAACACTATATAAAAATAGCTTCCTCGGGAAAACCCATTAATACATATAGAATAGCATGGCAAATAAAACGTGTCTTGCTTTATTTGCTAGATCTAATCTACAATTAGCTAAGCTACAAGTAATGACACACCCTTGATATCTATATATCTATATGGGGCAGTGGTAGTCGTGATGGTATGGTAGTTGCATATACAACTACCTTTGTAATCAGTGCCTATCACAACTAACGTTGTGAGTTCGAACTCCGTCCATGTCGAGCTTTACTCGAAACAATATTATGTGA
>MJUT01043443.1:187911-212253 GCA_002080005.1 Gigantidas platifrons
TTAATGGCTTTTGGAACTTTGCAGTATGTGTTGTTTATTCTCCATTCTGTTTATAAATAGCATGCATAGTGTGGTCAACAAATAGAAACAACACAACACAAAAAAGAACAAAAGAAAATAAAAAATGAAAAATAATATAACCTTCACAGTTGGTTCCAATAAATCTTCCGTCACACTGACAGACATATGTTTGATCTGTGAGGTTAGGAATACATGTACCAGAATTCTGACAAGGATTGGGATCACACGGGTTTACATGCACTATTGAAGAAAAATAAATTTGCAAGAATTATCACACAACGTACATATGTAACATAAATAATCTATAGCTTTCTGTGTAGTGTAAATGTTTCCTTTTTTTTTACTTGTGCATTGTCTGTTGTTTTGTGAATATACGCAGCTTGATTACCCGTATTATATTTTCAAGTATTTCACTTGACGACAATATGCTACAAATTGAGTATATGGTTTATATGTCTGCTTTGTATTGAGAAAACACTTAATGCTGCTGCTTCACGAACGACTGAGTTCACCCCCAGTTTTGTTGAAGGGATCTGTGCCGCTCATCTTTTTAGTTATTTGTGTTGTGCTATTATGTGTTTTTATGTTCCGATTTCCGTGTTGTGATCACCGCTCCGATTACCGCATAGTAACGATGTTCGGTTCCTCTTTACATCCAGTTGTTCGTAGGAGGACGCATGCCTTATTTACTTTATTTCTGCATGTAGCGTTGTTCAACACATGTTGTGTTGTTGTTTTTGTTTTGTTTTTCTTCGTCTTGTGTACCCGATGTTGCCTGCGTCTCTTGATTGTCATTTCTCTAACGTTTATATATATTATATGTTGCTCCATATGTTGACACATTTAATATGATTCTGAGCAATTATGCTTTTAATCTGTGTCCATAATGTTGCTTGCATAGCGTAGAAGGAGTAGATGTCATTGTATAGTCTTGGACATGACTGTGATCTCCCATAATCGAGTCGCGCACCTTAATCCTGGAAAGTTTCATAGTACCCAATATGTATATGTTTTAGAAGATGAATAGAAAAGTATGACCAGTATCCAGTCTGTGCTTGGATGTTTTAGAAGATGAATATTGAAGAGTAACCAGTATCCAGTCTGTGCTTGGATGTTTTAGAAAATGAATAGGGAAGAGTAACCAGTATCCAGTCTGTGTTTAGATTTTTTAGAAGATGGACAGGGAAGTATGACCAGTATCCAGTCTGTGTTTAGATGTTTTGAAAGATAAATAGACATTGTATTTGTATTGCTGAATATAGTTATGTTGTCGACCATTAGTGTTAACATAGATTTTGCTATATTGGACAGAGACATAATTAATTTGAAAATAAATATCGTCTTTTAGAAATATACTCTGTCTATCTTGTAGAACAAAGTAGAACTATATCATTTGCATCCAAGTCTCCAAGAGAAATTTTGCGAGGCGGACAAGACTGAATTTGGCCCCCGGGGACAGACTGAGACTTCTCTCAAAATTGAGGATTTGAAGTTCAATAAAACCACTGGTAAACTTTCAAGAATGCTTTATTTCTTTTCCAGCAGAATGTCTAGATAACATATCCTTTATACAAAGCAGTGAAACACATAATTCAGAAATCTAAGTTAATTTTACATTTTTATGTTTCTAAATAAATTAAAAATAGCTAATATACCCAAAAATCTAAATACAAACATATATGGCTAAGTAAATGAGGCCCTTCAGAGATTTACGATACACCCACTGAACCTCCCTCTCATAGGGCCTATTTGCATCATATTAAATTGGGAGTTTTACTTTGTACAAATTGAGCTATATTGTTTAATGCCACTTTCAACAATATTTCAGCTATATCGTGTGTGCCAGTTTTATTGGCGGAGGAAACCAGATGACCCTGAGGAAAATCACTGACCTGTGACAATCCACAGATAAACTTTATAACATGTTGTATCGAGTACACATTGCCATGAGCAAGAATCAAAAACACAATGTTAGGGTTGATAGGTACTGATTATGTAAGTAATTGTAATTCCAACTACTATAGGATCACGAACACGACGGCCCATTCCACAGCTTGGGTAATGATACTTACTATCACAATTTGTACCGGTACTACCAGGAGCACACACGCAGTTGTATTCAACATCGGAAACTCTCTGACATGTAGCACCGTTGAGACAAGGCAGGACATCACATGGGTTTATCTCCACTAAAATACACGTTAATGGTAAATTATAATGCGATAAAAGGAAATCAAAATCAAACAAAAATACTCGATGCATATTAGTTAAATGAATAAACGCTTACAAACTGAATAAAGGATTAAAAAAATAGTTGAAAGCTGCATGATAGGGGTTGGGTTTATGTGTTTAACGCCACTATCAATACTGTGGGGCCAGTTAAATTGGTGGCGCAAACCGAAGTTCCCGGGGAAAACCACCGGCCTGTCACACATCATTGACAAACTTTATCACATAATGTTGTATCGAGTATGTCTCGCCTTAAGAATTCGAACTCACAACGTTAGTGATGATATGCACCAATAACATATGTAGTTTGTAATTCAACTACCATAAGATCACAAATCCCCCCACCATCTGCATGATAGGGTTAGGGTTATGATGTTAATCGCCACTTTCCACAATATTGCAGTTATTCGTGGCAGCCATTTGTATTGTGGGAGCAATCGGAGTCCTCGAAGAGAACCATCGACCTGCTGTAAGTCACTGACACACTTTATTACATAATGTTCCATCGAGTACACCTCATCGTGAGGTGGATTCGAACTCAGAACGTTAGCGGCGAAGACATTGATCGCATTCCTTTTTTGTCAATCCAACTTCAATGCGATTATGACAACGATGTCTCTTCTATGAAAAACCAGATATAATGCTATTTCCAAAAGCGTATGACAAGTCATTTTCCTGGATAAGGCAAACAATAATTTATATAAAAATGTTGATTTTAGCGACACTTATATCGAATGTAGTGTATACGTGGTTAATATGAAGTGGTTGAGCAATTTAGCAGTTAGTGTAACAAATTATTTAGGACAGGAATATTTTTACGAAAACGTTATCGTTCCTAGTTATTGAAAAGTTTTCACGTTCCTGTGTAAAAAAGGAGGAGACTGTTGTGTATTTCTGTATTAATAGAAAAAATGAGAGCTAAAGGGAAACACAAACAATACCACACTGTCGTAAAACATTCCATATTAAATTAACAAAAACAATAGTAAGAAGAGGCAGAATAAGTACACCTACTTCACACATACTAATACATGACAGAATAAGTACATCTACTTTACAAATACTTGTACATGACAACCCCAATCGATTATGTCAATTACAATCTACTTAACTAAAGTATTTCCTCCTTCCTCGTTAGAAACTAATGAACAAACCAAATGTGATAAAACGGGTGGAAAACTGCTCAAAGCTTTCAAAACATCAACCCAGACTAACATCAATGAATCGTACCAGGCTCAACAAGTGAGATGTCATGTAATTGTGTGTTACGGATATCGATTGTTATACGATTTTGATTGTGGAATTGTTCCGGCAGTGTGGTGTTTTTGTTTGTTCTTCATTTTATTCAGCATTTAACAAAATGAGTTACACATGGATAATATTTCTGCCATGTAAATTGACGTGCGAAACTATCCAATTTTACACTGAGACACCAACTAAATAAACAACTGTTTTATTTCAAGGCAATAGTAGCGTCTGTAGTAATGAGTAGAACACATGCGCTTAACTGAGTGTGAAATAGATCATTACCTGCAGTTGAGTGGTACTATATACACTGCTGTCGTTACAGTTTAACAATACGTCAATGTCAAGTTATTTCCATGACATGACAATGGTATATTTTTGAAGATGGCGTTATACACTATCCCCTCCCCCACCCCCACCACGGAACACCGAAACATCTCTGCGATCGGTTAAATGTTTGAAAAGATACATGCTGTGAATACCTATTTCACAGGTATTTCCACTAAAGCCGTCAGCACAGGTACAAGTGAAGCTGTTTATGCCATCGACACAGGTCCCACCATTCAGGCATGAACCCGTACTGCAATCATCAATGTCTGAAAACAAGGTCAGATTTGTAGAAAATACAAATTGACGACAGATGTGAAATTTATGAATGCTTTAAGCAGAGTTGAAATATATACATTATAAAAAGAAAGTCCAAGCAACAATTTTCAACAATTCTATCAATGTCAACTAAAGGAGCAAGCACTTCTAACATTTATTCACTGAACACAAAATAAAAAGACAGTCACAAAACTATGAGGGGGTTAAATTAGCTAATGGGATCCCAACCCTTCCCTCAGTACCTGCATCTCCAACAGCAAAATATGTACATATAAACAAACGATAGACAAATCTGAACAGATATTCGTTTCTCTCAAAAATGCAACATATTATAAAAAAAATGAATAACAATATAAACATGGACTGTTACGTAGCAGGGTCAATGCATGCTCACAATTACCTGACTACTAGATGGGAAGGTAGAAACTCTTGGTCACATGGACAGTACAATAGCAATGGTTCAATAGATGCTCGAAGTTACCTGACTACTAGGTAGGAAGGTAAAATATGTTGGGCACATGGACAGTACAACAGAAGTGGGTCAATGAATGCTCGTAGTTAACTGACTACTAGGTAGGAAGGTAAAATATGTTGGGCACATGGACAGTACAACAGCAGTGGGTCAATGAATGCTCGTAGTTAACTGACTACTAGCTAGGACTGTCAATTTTTTTGGTTAAAGACCATTATTCTTTGGACAAAAAATTGACAATATAACAAACATGTAATATTTAATGTCTTACATTTTAAGATGTATCCTTATATTTGATTTTGATCAAAAATGAAAACTTACTTATTTCACAGTTTGCACCGTTGAAGCCAGTATCACATTGACAGTTGTACGTCAGACCAGTTAGTGGGGCACATGTTGCTCCATTAAGACATGGGTTAGCATCACATTGGTTTATTTGATCTAAATAAGAAATAAGACGAATACATGTAAATTCGTTGATACCAATGTTCGTTGCCTTTACGTTGATCCCCTGCTATATTCAGTATGTATATATACATTATGGTGACATATATTCGTTGAATCATTAATTTAGCGGTTTAATTATATCCATACACGAGAATCAGAATACTCCAAATAATAATGACTTCACAGTAGTATGTTATTTGTAATATGGTACTACACTGAATTCTGCGAGTGGATTGATTGATTTATTGTGTTTAACACCACTTTCAGCAATATTTCAACTATATCATGACGATTAGTTTTAATGGTACAAGAAGTCGGAGTACCGGGCCCTCTATTCTGATGGAAGGAATTTGGTGAGAAATATACAATACGGTAGCATGACTTCAAACACAACCGGGATAGTATTTAGTACTCTACGCTATCCAACACTTGATATTAAAAGGGTGTAAAAATAACTCTTACCAGTGCATATTGTTCCTGTTAATCCTGGAGGGCACTGACATTGAAAATTCAGACCCGGAAGTGCCACACATGTCGCTCCAGATCCGCATGGGTTAGATGAACATGGATCTAGACATTAGAATGCATAAATAGTAAATATAAGGAGGTTTTTATCTTAATTATTGTTTAATTGGAACACTTTTCCCATGGTAAATGCATCTACTTCTTTGTTGTTGCTTTTCTCTTTTGGACAGTTGTGTGCGTGGGGTAAGGGTTATGACTAGAGTGTGTGCACTGCACAGTGATGTGCTGGACAGAGTTCAGCTGCTGTGGTCAAAGTGAATAAGGCTACGTTGCTCCTAAATTAAAGTCATCGCTACACAAATTTTACGGTCTTTATGGCAATTTGATTGACCTTTGCGTAATATCCATATATCAAACAACAATGAATATTTCCCTTTTACATAGACGTTTTCCTTCCCAAATCACGGCCAGTAATTGTACCGGAATTTACTGTATATATGAGTAATACGGGGTGCCATATACGAAGCCGGAACTGTTTTGCCTTAGCGACCACATCAGTTCATCCCGTGTCGTGGTAGCGTTCGCGTTGCTAATTCTTTTTAGTTTCTGTATGCAGTCATAGTGTGTGTCTTTACGTTGTGTGTTCCGTGTTGCGATGTCCGTATCGATTTCCGCATAAACACATTGCTCGGCTCATGTCTTAATTATGATATTTGTGCTTGCTTGTAAAGAGTGGTGTCCAAAACAATGCCATGCTATATGTTTTCTCTCTTTTGGATTGCCCCAGTTGTATTCTCTTACGTTTATATACTGTTGGATGTATGTGAGACTTTTATGAACATCTTCTTTTCGTACATCTTTACACTTAGATATAATTTTCCACTACGAATCTGGCGGTCTTCTGTACGGCATCACGGGTCCATAAGGTCTATTCAGTCAAAATCAATAATTATACTGATATGTTAATGTTTAAATCATTTAACACACATACGCGCACGACATATGCCAATGGCTTTCCAAGTCTAAGACTGTGACAGACACAAATATGCGGCGGAATTAAACCTGCTTGATATGGTATTGTAATTATGTTTTAACAGTATTGTTTTTAAGCATTGCCTATTTCATATTGTTTTGAACTGAACCTTGAATGTGCTGTTTGGTGTTTTTTGTTTATTATGATTTCGTTTCTGAATATGGAAAGACAGAAGCACACATGTCGTATATAATGCCTATTAAAGTGACTATGAGATACATACTAATGAGTATTGTATTTGAAGAGTGACGGTGTAATTGTGTATGTCTGTCATGTGACAACATGGAATATAACTTTTGAGATTTATGAGTCAAAGTATATTGTATCTTAAAGATATTCTTACCACAATCTGTGTCACTTAACACGTTTCCGTCAGCATCATAAAACGTAGCATTGCAAACCTTACAATAACTGGAGCTGAGAAAACAAAACAGTTACTAGTATACAAAACGCATATAAAACATCTGAATGACAAATGGAATGGTAATACTATCACAGTAAACACCATACCGTACTTAAGGGCGAGGACAATTCTGACCATTATAACATCACTCTCTTTGAGTACGTTTAGGTGTTTGGAAATTATACACGTTTGATAGGTATCAGATAGAGAAACCCACTGAGCAATGTTTTGATGCTTGACAGTCGACGATACGCATATTGTTTACGTAATTTGATTGATAATTGTATTTCAAATATGTATATTGTTCAGATTTAAAACACCAAGACATAATTTATGATATATTTCAAATAATAAGTATGAATAAATTATGGTACTCTAAGTAGCTTAGTTTTGATTCGGGCTCATTCAATTAGTTCATTCCGTCATTGCTTTTCAAAGTGCCTGAAACAAGTCAGGAAAGTGTTCGTTCATATACATGGCCGTCGGAACGGGAAGCGCGTTGGGTGCGATGGTACCACCCCCCCCCCTCTTCCACAAAAGAAAGAAAAAGGTTCGAAACTCAATAATCCAATAAATACAATATGCTTTATCTAGTAATGATTCATTGCAAATGCGACTTTGTGCTTTTGACACAAGAATAGTACTTTCAGCCTCCTGCACTGTTCCTTTATAGCCCTCTTCGGAAACCGTTTCTGGAACTACCAGATTGATTCTAATTTTATAATTTCGTGAGAGTTATATCAGTTAGCAAGTAAATTGACATTCTCTATCCAGAGTTGTCGGTCCTGCTACGCTCCACCACTTCTGTTACCGCTCATTTTACAAGATTTTTGTAAAATTTAGAAACAGTAAAAAAAGTACTTAAAATTGTTTTAATTATTGTAAATATCAATACAACTGAAAAAAAATCACTCAAGAGGAAACGACAACCCTGTATAGAGAATGGTGAATTGATTGATATAATAGGAAATGTCGGACACGACATTAAGCCGGATTTTCCCCAAATGTCGAGTCCTTATATATAATTTGAGCAAGAAGTAGCACTATATTTTCACTCAATAGCTTCTAAGTACTATTGTTGTCACTACCGGAATCAGTGGCGGATTCAATGGGAGTGCTAAAATTTGAAAAACAAATTATTGTTTTTTTGCATACAATCTTGATTTTTCACACAAAATACTCCAAACATTTTCACTCCTCGCTTCACTCGGCGCAACTTTTTCGATGCAATCCCTTCAACCTGAAATCCTGGATCCGCCACTGGGAACACTAATCCACAATCCAAAACCAACCCCCCTCCTCACCGCCTTTCCAGATACCTGCAGACGCCCTGTTATATGTATGCTAGGTGTGTCAATCTATGATTTTCTATTAGATTTTAGATTATGCAGCATTTGTTTTATTTTTGAATTGTATTTTTAAGTTAGATACGCAATAAAGATATCATTTTATAGATTGTATTACCAGCAGGTAGCAGTCGGTATTTCAGGACATGATTCTGTCAGACAGGGATCAGCAGCGCACACCACGACATCACCTGGCGTGCAATCATCCAATGGACAGTAGAAATCTACAGATAAACATCGTTTTTGAACAATGGAACATGTCAATAGTAACATTACAATTTATTTTTCCATCCAATTTAATTAAATATAAGGGTTAGGGTTATGGCACTTTCTACCCTATTTCAGCTATATCATTGCGGTCAGGTTTATTTGTGGAGAGGAAACTGGGGTACCATAAGAAAACCACTTACCTGTTGCAAGTCACTGACAAACTTTATTACATAATGTTGCATTCGAACTCATGATCATAGTGGTGATATGCACTCAGTACACAAGTAGTTGTAAATCGTTTTACCATACGTTCATGACAATGCCGACCTCTTAAATGTAAGATAATATAGTGCAGGCTTCATCATATATGCCCATTACTTCCTATGTAGCTAGTGTAGCATTCTGACGAAATTCCTGTATCAAACAAAGTGAGCGGTCATGTATTGTCATGTGCTTGAAGGATCTAGTTTCCTACGTCTATAAAGTTGTTAGTTTAATTATTGAACATGTCAGTTCAAACAGGACAACAAATTGGTTTGGTTGAAGTCATCACTTCGAAATGTTTACGATCGCCGCCATGACTTGGTGAACTGTAACGGAACATCCGTGTCACCCCTCACCACGGATATATTCCATTTAGCGTAATCACAATTCGGTCCTTTCGTCATTCACCGGAAGCCGCATGGGAAGTAGGAGTTACTTACACCTCCAGATGCTGAATTCACTTCTGATTGTTAGTGGGGCTCATCTTGCTCGATATTTAGTTTTATGTGTGGTGTTTTGTATATCGTTGTTGTCTTGTGCTTCTTCTTCTTTTGGCCATTATATTATGTATCCTTCAATTTACGGCTTCTGATTACCCTTTTGGTATCTTCAATCATTTTGTTTTTAATCTACTTTAAAATTAGGTACTGAGGAATAGATCAGAGAAAACAGGAAAAGGAAAAGATACCAAAAATATCATTAGAAACGATAATTGATAATTGACGGATAAAATATTACACACAAAAATAACACGAACCCCACTAATAACTACGGGAATGAACTAAGTATCCTGATTGGTAAGCAGTTCCTTTGTTCGTTAAATATTCCTTTGTACCTATGAAGCATACTAACTTTCACAGTTGGGACCAGAAAAGCTACCAGGACAGTCACATTCATATCCAGGTGATGAGACCAATGGCAAACATGTACCACCATGATGACATGGAGTAGACTGGCATGGATCATTAAAGACTGAATGGAAAAATCAGAAGCATGAAATAAAATAATATTGCATTGAATCTTTGAAAAACGTACTTTTTTTTCAAGCCAATAATACCATTACTTTTGAATAGAATATATTTTGACAATGATCTGCAAAAATAAAAATTATGAGCGTTGCATCATTTTCACAAAGACAGCAAACACCAAAATATTAAATCTAAAAAAACAGTTTATTGTAGGGTTAAAAACGCTTCCAGACACATTCACGGAAATGTAATCTGTATGCAACGCTTCATACAAAATATGTAATTCTGAAACCATTAAAAACCTATAATAAATGCAAAACAATGATTACATTTGTTTGTATTATTAACTATGCTGATATTCAGTGCCGGATTTACCATTGTGCTTAGGTGCAACGCCCCGTTTGCAAGGGGGGCCATCATCCTACCAAAAACATCTTTTTTACGATTTACCTAATAAAGCATACTATTTTAACTATTCCTAAATTTCCTGGGAATGTATGCTTGGCTACCTGTATGGGTCTACCGGATCTACCTCATTTAAGGCCCAAGTAAGGGGACTCATAACTTAACTAGCACAGGGCCTCGTTTGTCATAAATCCGGCACTGCTGATATTATATGTTTTGATATTCTACAGTTCCATTTGTTTTAATTTTGTGTTGTTGATATATGTCATGACGTCTATAAGTAGTTACCGGAAATACTCAAAAGGTTGTACGCTTTATTATGTCCATTGCAGAAGTAGTGTGTCAATTATATTTCCAATCAAATGGGAACACTAAATGAAGAGACCCTACACTGAAAAAAAAAACTTATAACCATTATACTCCCAGCATATGCGCGCAGTGCATTCACAGATAAAGCGTAGAGTGGTCAGAAGAACACAATCACAACTTCTAATCGCAATCTTTTCCATTTGATAGGACATGTACGATTTAAAAAGCTGACCAGCCATATGACAATAATAAAACCGCTAACGATCAGAATTATTTTATTCCCGTGTATAAAAAAAGCACTCTCATAATTCTGGCGTGCACTATTCAAAGATATACTTGTTCCACTTAGAGTCTCAATTGGTGCAGTGTACATTACTGGACATGCATTGATCGACACATGTGCCATTTGCATTGTGCATTACCAAGCAAGGAATACACATGCCCCACTTATCAGCTGACCTGCCATAGAACATCATGCATCACTTACCATCACAATTTAGCCCATTGTACATTGCTGGACAATTACATCTATAGAGGTCACCCGCAATAGGAATATATGTACTCCTTACCGGATGACCTTCCACAGGACAGCTTGCATCAATTACCATCACAATTTAACCCTGTGTACATCGCTGGACAATCACAGTTATAGAGGTCACCAGCCATAGGAATACATGTACTCCTTACCAGTTGACCTGTCACAGGACATCATGCATCACTTACCATCACAATTTAGCTCTATGTACATCGCTGGACAATCACAGTTATAGAGGTCACCAGCCCTAGGACATCATGCAATACTTACCATCACAATTTAATCCTGTGTACATCGCTGGACAATCACGTTACATAGGTCACCAGCCATAGGAATACATGTAATCCTTACCAGTTGACCTGTCATAGGACAGCAGGCATCACTTACCATCACAATTTAGTATGTGTATATTGCTTGACAATCACATCTATAGATGTCATCAGCCATAGGAATACATATTCCTTACGACTAATCTTCCACAGGACATCATGCATCACTTACCATCAACATTTATCATCGCTGGACAAGCACAGTTCTAGAGGTCACCAGCCATAGGGCAGCATACATCAATTACCTATCATAGGACATCATGCAACACTTACCATCACAATTTAGCCCTGTGTACATTGCTGGACAATCACAGTTATAGAGGTCACCGGCCATAGGAATACACATGCCATTGTTTTGACAAGGATTCGCATCGCACGGATGCGGAGGCACTAAATAAAAAAGCATTTATATTTCGTATGGTTGGTTTTTTGTATATATTTACATAGATATAGTATGACAATGCTATGAGAAAAATAATTATGGGTGTGGTAGATACGGAAGATTATATGGACATGTGTCTTCTTTTATTGGAAAAGAGAACCACTAAATATATATATTGTGTTTCACTACAAATTCATACACCGCACTATACAATATGACTTTCTATTTATGTAGTCGCAAAATTTATTACTTTTTGAAAACTCCTGTAACACCTTAGTCAGGTGGTGATTAAAGGGAATTAAAAAATCAAGATGTTTGGTGTTTAAAGCTACTTTCAGCAATATTTCAGCTATATTATGGCGACGAGTTTCAGTGACGGCAGATTGATTGATTGATTGATTGATTGATTGATTGATTGATTGATGTGGTGGCAGAGAAGAAGCCGGAGTCCCGGAGAGAACCTCCGACCACGGGCAAGCAACTGGTGAGGTTTATCAATTGCGACTGCAACCTTTTTTGCAATTTACACAGCCGGCCGCGAACCCACGCCGTAATGGTGATAGGCTTGTATGAGTTGTTAGGTAATCTAACTACCTAACTCATTGAGCAACCCGGGCCCTCCTGACTATTTAAAAAATATATTAAAACAATATGTCTTTATATTACCGGTTTTTGGTTACGATAACATGTAGTTGTTTTTTTGTATTTCATAGTCAACTAATGCTGACGCTTAGTTAGTTTGAGATATCAGGGTACTTTGAGATAAATCAATATTTCCATAATATCATAGTTTTTCCACTTATCCAGCAAACCGATTCATATGAGTTCCAGATAGCAAGGTGTGGCTGCATAGAGGTAAACTGTTTTATTACAATGATGGTGGGGTGTTTAATATAAGCAATTTAAGTTGCAATGTCTATAATAATGACGTAGATAGCACAACTGTGTAATCTAATTAATGTATGTTCATATAGTTAAGTACACTGATACCTGTATATTTAGGACTACTGCCTATGAAAGAAATGTTGAGATATGAAAAGGGTAATCAAATGTTTGAAGAATGATAGACAAAGAAGAGTTTGAAGATGTTAAAGGGGCAATCAAAATCCGTATATCGAAGATGAACAGACAACACAATGTCCAAGCGAAAAGGTATAAAATGACGAACAGTGATCTACAAAACATACACATAAAACTAAAGATAGAGTAACGCGATCCCCACTAAGACTGGAGATGAAAATGATAAGACAAGTCTGAAGAAGGGTAGCCATCATAATGCCCAACAGAAAAAGGATGAAAGGACACATAATTATATATAAAACACAACATAGACAACAGAAGATTGAGCAACACGACTTCCATTTTAAAATGGTGGTTATGTCAGATGATCCAGACGGGTCATCAGTTCCTGCACCACATATATCATCCCTCGTATTAGTAATTTGATAAATATTTATATTCAAAATCATGTATCAATCTTACCACATTCTTCCTTACTAAGCTCATTTCCAGAAACATCGTAAAACACAGCATTGCATCCATTACAGTAGTTTGAGCTAAAATAAAACAACAACTTGTATTAAATGTGTTTTTGTGTTAATTCCTTTTTGTTTCTGTGTTCATTGTTTAAGTATTTTATTTTTGCTTCGTCTTTCTTTGCTTTGCGTGTGTGTACTTTTTTTTTTTACATCCATTACAGTAATTTGAGCTAAAAAAAACAACAATATAGTTTGTATAACATGTAATTATTGCAATAATGTTGAATTTGTACTGTGTTGTTGTTGTTTTTGTTTGTTTATTTTTTTTATTTTGTTTCTGTTTTTGTGTGTTGATATTTAACATATTTATCTAATTAAGAATGTTATGTATGTCCTCAGATCAATGACAACTAGATATAGCGAGAATATTTTGAATAAAACAGTGATGGTTAATAATTTGCTTACATTAACAAAACGAAAGATAGCCTCTCACCTGAAAGAAAAATTTACACAATCAAATATACAGTTTCTGGTGAAAACAAGGTCTTGACTTGGGATAGGCACAACAACTTAATCATCACATGTCCAATCTTGAATTCTGCTGGGTTTTTTTTATCAGAAATAAACGGTTTTCGATTACCTGATTGATTTCTTCACACTTTTTTTTAAATAAATTTAGTAAAAATATAAAATTGGCATGAGTTATTAGGATAAGTAAACAGAAGGACAACATACCAACAAACTGCATTTTGCACCAAAGGACACGTTGCAAAAAGACATGGATCCACCCAGCAGGTAACAATAGTACCACCTGTACAGTTGACATATGGACAGGACAAATCTAAAAATATCAATTATCTTATAATTGCATTATATTTGTAGAAATCGTTACTTATATACCTTTGTCTTTATTAGAGAAACAACAGACATAATTTTAAAAAAGAGGCAGTCGTGGCCGTGATCGTATGGTAGTTGATTTTATAACTAAATGTGCCCTCGCTGTGTATCACCACTGACGTTGTATGTTCGTATTCCGCTCATACGATACAGCATTAAGTGATAAAGTTTGACAGTGACTTGGACTATGTCAGTCGTTTTCGCCAGATACTCCAGTTTCCTCCACCATTAAAACTGACCTCGACGATATAACTGAAACATTGTTGAACGTGGCATTATTCACAAAAACCTAAATAAAAAACATAAAACATAGATATTCAATTGACTGCGCATGCCTCGAGTCTAACATTCACCAGGTACTCGTATAATCAAAAGATTGGTAGCAAGTAAATCAAAGGGCTTAATCAGGATTGACAAAACATCACTTACACCTGGGGAACTAATAGAAACATCCTCTTTATGGTTACATATCAATTATTGTATCTTCCGTGACAAAAGCTTAGTTCACCTATGTCTGTGGAACAAGTAAACATACCATATTTATGGTTTGTATCTTCCATTTATAATGTCAATTTCCTTGTACGCACAAAACAACATTCAACAGTTGAAAATTAAGACCAAAGCTAACGGCCATAAATATATGGTACTTGTTCCCGAAAAAAACAGAACTTTGTATCAAACAAATGACATTTCTCTGGATTGTCCTTTTTTGTGTTGCCCCTTTGATATTATCTAACGTTTATTTTTTTTTCCTCTTTGGAATAATTCAGAGTAATAATAAATAATTCGCACCCATTTCTTGTTCATGTCCACAGGGCCATATTTACAGAGATTGCCGTTGTTGGCCCGTTGTGATGCGACATGTTTGACATTTCACCATTATATCCCCTTTGACTTATTGCATCCAAAACATTCAGACATAGACCGACCATTCCAAATGCGATTCGGACCAATACATGATTGATTGTTTCAATTTATAGTGATGTATTTTGTTCATTTACTTTATGCTAATCAATTCTTACTGTCATAAAAGAAGCATGTCCATGATGGGGTATTGAAACTATGTCGCTCAGCTGTCTTACACAACCCTTTTACGAAAGTCCCACAATAGAATTAAGATTGTACCTGTACATGTCTGTCCACCATATCCGTCAGCACATATACACCGATAACCTCCTTGATCAAGTACCTCACATTTACCGCCATGTTGACACGGATTTGGGACACATGGAGAAACTGAAATACGAAGCATCAAATGAAGCGGAAGATATACCATACTTTGAGTTTCAATATGTATTAATCTGCATGATATTTCATTGTGGCGTCCGGCACATATTATGTTTTGCCTTATTTCGGCTTGTGTATCCTATGTTGCCAGTTTCTCTGGATTGTCCATTTTTGATTTCCTATTTGCTATTCTCTGGCGTGTATTATTTACGCATTTTACAAAATATAGTTCCTGTCACAAAACATACCTATGCACTGTTATCCAGTAATCATGCTTTACTTGTATTTCCACTTTATATTTCTACATTAATGTTAAATGTTTCAATATCCGATTATTAAATGAGGTATGTTTGCAGTATGCATGATATTAAGTTTCTGATTCACAAGGAATTAATATACTATATGCTATAAAACTTTAGGTATATGCTATATTTCTTGAAATTATGAAAAAAAAACACTTACATTCACAAATAGGGCCACTATATCCACCAGAGCATCCACAAACGTAGTCACCTTGATCGTTTACCTCACATTGACCACCATGATGACAAGGGTTGGGAGAACATGGGGATACTGAAATAAAACAAGTTAGTTGTTCATTGGGGGTCTAAAATTGCTGTCGTTATAATGCAGGTATTTTAGTTGTACTCAGCGAAAACATATTATTTCCACAATATTGTATATTATTGTTCAGTCTTCACGTATTGTTTATAAAATACAATATCCATCGTTATGTACATGTGCTGCTGGCATTATATATTAAGATATAAAATACCTTAAAGAATTATGGTTCGCTACAGTCGCTCGCCAACAAACTTCATATGCTGGCTTTGGGTTGATATTTTATTACATCAATGTATCCACATTCAGATAATATCTACATAACAAGACGCCTTAATTATATTAAATAATCACATAATAATGCTTCAAATATTCACGAGACCATTTCAACTATCCGCGATCACTTATTTACTGTTCACGGTAATGTATGTACTATTACGACTACATATTCATGAAAATACATCTAACATTCGCCTTACCATCACATAAATCCCCTGTTTAACCAGCATAAAATTCGCCTTACTATGACATAAATCTCCTGTATAACCAGTCTAACATTCGCCTTACCATCACATAAATTCCCTGTATAACCAGTCTTACAATAACACCAATATGTGTGCCCATCCGGCATACATTGTCCACCATTTTGACATAAGGAATGCTGGCATGGATCAGTAGTGTCTGCTTCTACAATTTTAATCAAACATAATTTACTGTTTTCCTGATTAGGGAAGGAAAGTTTAAGCAGCAATGGTCAACAGTTTCACAATGGCCACCACGACGGACGACTACGTTTATTTTCATATCATGCAACATAAACACCCATACACGGAATTAGCCGATCATGCCATTCATTATTGTGAGTAGAAGCGAATGTTTTTAATGTTCTGTATCTTTATTTTTATTGTGATCAATATTGCCAGTGTCCAAAATGCATTTCAGATATAGTGTGCATTTTATGACCACTAACTGCACATTGATTTTCAATTATGAAAAGAAAATTAAACGTCCAATATTTCCATCAATATCAGCTAAACGAACAATTACCTAAAATCACCTTTGAACCCCCCAAAAAGTTGGAAATCAAGGTTTTGTCTGAGGACAAGAGCATAAAAGTGGCGGATTTAAACCGGAACTACACCAATTCCTCAATAACTTGATTTCCAAAGATAAATATACAAATATAAATGAACAATACAAACCCAGCCCATCTATATGACGTCTTTTGTATATTTTTTAATTAATATCATTATGTACACCGTACCTTCACATCGAGAGCCCTTGAATCCATCTAGACAGGAACAACTATATTCGTTACCATGGATATGACTACAGCTACCTCCATTTAAACAAGGGTTAGGCTTACAGGAATCAATTTCCTCTGTCAAATTGAAAAAAGGATTAAAAGCAAACACAACTCAGGTACATATCTTACTCTAGCCGAAATTGGTATTGTTGATATTTGCTTCTTTTGCTCTCAATATATTTTGGCTTTCTGGTCGTATTAGCGTATATGCATTTGATAAATGATTTTATTTCTAAATGTATTTTCATATTGACTTTATATATTTCGGATGCGTCATCTGTCTATTATATTTTGATATGTTATCTATCCATTCCATTTTGATATAGTGCCCTTATCTATTCCCTATATTGATACAGACATTTTCATATGATCTATTCCTATATTAATATTTTCTTAATCTATTTCATGTATTAATATTTCCTTTATCAGGGGCAGTCGTGGTCGTGATCGCATAGTAGTTGGATTTACAACTACCTATGCAATCAGTACCTATCACCACTAAAGATGTGGGTTCGAACCCAGTTCATAGCAAGGTGTACTCGATTCAACATTATGTGATAAAGTTTGTTAGTGACTTGCAACAGGTCGGTTGTTTTCTCCGAGTACTCCAGTTTCCACCACCAATAAAACTGACCGCCACGAGATGACTGAAATATTGCTGAAAGTGGAGAACACACCATAACCCCCTCTCTATCATATCTTAACATTTCTTTTATCTATTTCCACCTACCGTTACAAATGTTCCCATTATAGCCATCTGTACATTGACAAAAGTAGTCAGCACCATTTGGGTAACATGAGCCCCCATTGTAGCATGGATTCGGATCACATGGGTTCACTACACCTGTATTTTATAAAAATATACAATAATAATCAATTGAAACTATAAGAGAAGATTGACGATATCAATGGGGTAATCAGAATCTGGAAATCGAAGAATGACAGACAACACACTTCCCAAAAGAAAAAGAACGGAAGGAGAAAACACTGGATAGAAAACTAAAGATCGAGCTACACGAACCCCTAATAGCAACTTTAGATATCACGATTACAGGAATAACTAAATGACTATATTAGTAAAACGATGGTATTAGAGTGGCCGAAGTAGGTATGCAATAATGTTCACGCCCGGTTTTCAGTGGGGTTCGTTTTGCTAAATCTTTAGTTTTATATGTATGTTTTGTATACCGTTGCTTGCCCTTTTGTTCTGTTTTCTGTTGGCCATTGTGTTGTCTGTTCTTCTTCGATACACGTATTCTGATTGCCCCTTTGGTATCTTCAAACTCTTCTTACAAGGGTTGGTCTAGAGACTCTGCGAAATGCGTTGAAAGGAACGTCCCCTTCTAAGATAGACAGCAATGTCAGTGTGAGCTGTTGCAAAATGATATGACGAAGAAAATACTTTAAAAAAAATTAAATAATTAGTGTGTTCGCCTCGAATGTTGTAGATCGCGGGCGCGAACCCTTGTAAGGTCAAACAAAAGACTATGAACTTTGTAGTTAATGCTAAGGACACATCATTAAGGGTAAAGAGCAAATACGTGAGAATCCGTGTATCGAAGAAGTACAGACAACGCAATGACTAAAAGAAAAAGAAAAAGGTACAAAAGGACAAACAACGATCAACAAACCATGCATATAAAACTAAAGATCGTGTAACACGAATCGCACTAAAAACAGGGGCAACATGTCTTCTTGCGGACTGTTGATCATGTGAGCTGGAACTATAAAAATGCAACTAAGCGTGTCGGTTTAGAACAAACGGATAGTATTATCATCATGTGAAAATGTAGCTTCTTCTTGTCATTCATGGAATAGCTAATGTTGCTAACCTCGTGTTAAACAACAACTCATCCAAAAAAATAAGACACAAACAATATGTACACGTAACAGTTGGTATTTCTACTCATATAAAATCGTAGTAATTATATATCAAGTACAATATACATTATAGCGCACTATCTATTCAAGCTATTTGAAGATATGTCAGCTAGTATAATTATGTAGTCTTCAATATACAGTTTTATTCCAGCACACCTACCAAATTATCTCTTTTAAATTTTACTCATTTGCATACTATTTTAACAATCTGATGTTGGGAAAATAGTTGCTGAAAATACAAGGCCCATTTCCCCCATTGATATGTAAACATTACCGTTACAAGTAAGTCCTGTGTAACCATTCTGACATGAACATGTGTAATGGCTGCCATCACGTGTGCAACTTCCTCCGTTAAAACATGGGTTTGAGTAGCAAGGATCTATATATTCTGAAAAGAGACAATATATCTCCAATAAACATACATTTTGAACACATGTTTGTTTTGTTTTTGGTGTTTGGCTTTGCTTAGATTTGTTTTGATAATTTGGATGATTAAGCAATCATAACGGGACGAAAACAAATCTACGAATCCTCTCTAGTTTTATATTGCCATGTATATTTTTGATTACGTACGTGGTATCGGGATATAATTTGATGTATGACCAATGAATCACACGACGAGTGTCCTACAGAAAAATCAATCGTTTTCCTTTCGCTAGCACATGGTTCTTCCTCGGGTGTTTTAGTAGGTCCGGGTTGCTAAGCATTTTTTTTTTTTTTTCGATATGTGCCTTATAAAACCGGGCTGCTCAGGTGGGTAAATAAATAAAGAGCTGATCCAATTCAAATTAATATCGTTTATTTCATCAAGTAAAAGGTCTTACTCCTGTCTGTTGGACCAGGTTTCACCACAATATAATCATAGTGGTATAGTTACATACATGTAGGTGTTCTCATTCTTCAGTTATGATAACTTGGAATACAATAAATATAATGACATCAATAAGGCTATCCAAATTCCGAAGAATCTGTGTGAGGAATTTGTAGAGCGAGTTGGACCTTCCAAACCCAATACCCGTTTTAATCTATATCAAAAGCAAAGAACCAATCAGGACTGAATTCAGATTTTCGGAAGCTTTGAACCAATAGAAAGCATGATAATAATATCCAAGGGAATGACTGATTCCAATGCATGTGACATACTAAGCATGTTAATTCATGTGTGTCGTTATCTAATCAGCATACAATGTACTAGAGTAATTTTAATGAGATCGATCATTTGGGCTCATTTAATAATTTATTAGTATAATATATAAAGTTAATTATATACAAGTTCACATATTTTATTTAAGACATTCGCGAAGTTATTAATTACTGAATAAATAATTATGAAATAAAACTATTACTATGGTGAAATACACCCTTTCACATATGTGTACAGTAATGGCCGTGTCATTGCGATGCCCATTTGTGAATATCATTCGGCTTACATCAACGTACATTTTTAACTCTGTTAAATTCGAAGCATTGTTTTTTTGTGTGTGTGTTTTTCATGAACGGTTATCAATGAAAAGAAAGGAGTGTGTATAATGTTAACTTACGTCCACAATCTGTTCCCTGGTAATTACTGGTGCATTGACAGAAGTATGAGGTACCAGTAGTCCTGTAACATTGTCCTTCATGTTGACATGGGTTTGGTTCACATGGGTTATTTTCATCTAATATAACATGAGGCAATGTTAAAGAAGTTCACAAAAAAAAAAAACAAAAACAAACAAGCAACACATGTGAAACATCAAATCAATAACTACTACAAAACGAAAACAATCAAGTTATTTAAATTTGTTCTTGCAACACAATTTACTGTAATGTTGTATCAATGACGTATACGACAACAAGAACACTACGAAAACACGAGTTTTCAGGTAGTGTTTTATGCACCAGTATTTTGTTTTTGTTTCCAGGAGCTTCTGATTACCTCTTTGCTGTATTTTGAATGTTCTATATATTTCAGTTGATAAGTATATCAGCACATTTAACCAGCACTAGCACATGTCATGCTGCGGTGAATGAAGAGGTGCTTATCTCGGTATTTTACACACCAAAAACACATGACGGTTAATTATATTTAAATGTGTTTTACTTACACGTGGAAAACATTTCCATGACCACATAATAGCACTTAGAATGAAGATTTAGGGGCATAAAACCAGCTTAACCCCACCACTGTTTAGCAAAGTGCCTGTCTGAAGTCAGGACAGTGTGTGTAACGAGTATCGATTCCACTACCCGTGTGTTTATGATTGGAAGTTTCAACAATTCGGTATGTTGTATTTCCTTTTATACCACTATATTCATTCGCACGTGTCAGTATAATAAACACTCTGTATAAAGGTGTCAGTAGATCACGTACTGTTTATATACTTACATTCATCACATAATATACCCTTGTAGCCAGCAGGACATTCACAGTAGTAGCTCTGGATCCCCATTGAATGACACGTGGCACCATTAGCACAATGATTGTAGGCACATGACTGTGGGGTTACTGAAATACGTATATACATGTATATCAGTCAGTATGATATAAAAGTTAATAAACACGTATGCTGACTAAAGTATGTGTGTGTCTTGAGATACTGAGATAGATTGTAGCATATACTTATGTTTCTCTGTTTCTCTCCAGTTATATATCGGTGTGTTTTTAACACCTAAAACTATTGCAAAATCATCAAAATCTTATTTTCTATCACGGCACTGCATATATAACTAACCAAAGTATCATATTAGAATGAATCTTTTGAAGACCAAAATGAAGAAAATATTGATCGCATAAATCTCATTTTTAATGAAAGGTTAGGGTTAGGTTTATGGTGTCTAACTCCATTTTAAACAATATTCCAGTTTGATTGTGACAGTCAGTTTTGCTGGTGGAGGAAACCGGACTACGCGAAGAAAGCCACCGACCTATCGCAAGTCACTGACAAACTTTATCACATAATGTGGTATCGAGTACACCTCACCAGAACGGGATACGAACTCACACCGATAGGCAAATTAATTTAGTGGTGATAGGCACTGATTACATAGGTAGATGTAAATCCAACTACCATATGATCACGACCACGATGACCCCTTTATAATGAAGCATACAACATACTCAGTTATCTAGTCATGCTATGTTTAATGACCTGTACCTATATATGGACATTGAGGGCCGGCTAAGAACAAAACTTTACGACAGGCAGAACTTGTGAGTCCTAACATGGATTTCCGTGATAGGGATTGTTGACAACGAGAAAGCTGATGTACCAATGTATTTTATTTCTATATTTTGCACAGTATGATTTACAAACCTGCATTTGGATCCACACAATCGTGTCCACAGCCAGTTGAGCAACATATCTTGTCAGTTGTACAGTCATTATTGTTAACACAATTCTCTACACATATCCCGAAGGTATCTGGGAATACGGGTGGGCATGTTCCTTGGTCTACATACAGTAAATATGGACATATAATAAACATATTAGGGGATTTGCATTCAGCCTATTTAGTCGTATTTATAATACAGTCACATCTGCTTTAGTGACAACCTCCTTTAAGCACTAACTTGCATTATGTGACCTCAATTTCTCCTCATAGTTCACTGCATATTAATTAAACCTGTATTTAGCAATCACCTGTCTTATGAGACACCATTTCAATACCTCCTTGAAAGGTCACATAAGACAGGTTTTACGGTAATGCAAAGTCCTCGTAGATTAAAAAAGTATGCATAATTTCCAAATTCATAGAGTTCTTTATTATAGTTCTACGTGTATGTTTCTCATTTTGTACTTTTCCTTTAGCCATTGCGTTTTATGTTCCTCTTCGATATACCGATTATGATTACCCCTTTGGTATCTGCAAACTTTTCTTTCACTCGGTAATATGTGAGGGCTAGCATCTTATTCACATGTGGAAAACAGTTACAATACCGCATTATTTCAAGAGAGGGGTGCCTGTACCACGACAGGAAAGTGTATTTGTTACCTCTTTCTACACATTGTTGAGTAGTTATTGCTTAAACGCCAAATGTGAGCTCCTGCATGATTGCATCATACCGCAAGTAAGTTACATTTCTATGGTAGTGTTCACGTTATACTAGACCAACACGCTCACTTTGATCTGTATCGTGACCACTCACTAAAACAACAGTCAGCGGTTAGACATATAACTTGATAAGGGCACATATTCCTGATTCTTAGCCAATCAGTATTTGTGTTTACTCCATAATAGAGAGTGTTTAGCGGAAAAGATCCAGAGATCAGTTGTATAGTATTTGGCTTGAACCAGTCGAATCGAGATGTGGCAGGTGGGTTGGTTTCCCTCCACCAATAACACTTACTGCCATACGAAAAGCTTGTTATTACAAATGCGACAATCAGAAGCCGTAAATCGAAGGACAGACAATACAATGGTCATAAGAAAAAGGACAAAGGGACAAACAACGATCTGCAAAGCACTACATAAGCTCCAGAAGGACCAGAAGAAGTTCCTGCTCCACATGTTACACCCGTTGTATTACTGTTAAGCGACATGAACATAGCATTAATATAGCTGAAATATGTTTATGGTGGTGTTAATGACAATTTTAAAACCCCCAAACATATAGCTGTAATATTCAACAAAAAGTCATTCAAAGCAAAACAGAATATTCTTCTGTCAAACTTCAAACGTTCAGAGACAGAAATGACTACCACTTGATGAATGTATAGATTCTACTTTATAACAGTTGACTGTACTAGCTAATGACAGAGTTGCATTGTGGGCGTCTTATAAGAAGCAAGAACCGCTTACACTTCGCGAGCACACGGGTACACCTCCTGTTTTTATGTTTTTGATTGTGTCCGTGTTGCTCATCTTTATTTGTTTTTTCTTTTGTTTTGTTTTTGTTGTTGTTTGTCATCGAAGTTCGTCTTGTATGCCCAATTGTGCTAGTATTTCTGGATTTTCCATTCGTTATGGCCCCTGCGGTTTTCTGTAATATTTCTTTACATAACGGAGGTTTATAGCTACATGTTACATACCTTGACATATTTATAACGGACACAGTTGGTTATCCCAGTTAATGACATAACATAATTGTGGGTTTCTCTTAAGAAGCAGGAACTGCATACCCTTCGCCAGAACTTTTACGTTGTTGATGGGGTCTGTGTTATTCATCTTTTTAGTTATTTTGTTTTCATTCTTTTTATTTAATCTTTTAGTTTGCCATCGACCTGTGGCTTGTGTGTTCAATGCTGCCAGTGTCTCTTGATTGCACATTCTTGATTGCGTCTTCTGTTTTCTCTAACGTTTCTTTACTACAGTCAGTCCTGTGTCGTGTGTACACAATGTT
>MJUT01043443.1:237228-265071 GCA_002080005.1 Gigantidas platifrons
TATATATATATATATTAATTTGTAGTAACGTTTGTATATTAATGAAATGAAAAAGCAAAAGAGTATGACACTGTCAGAACAGTTCTGAAATCCAATAAAAGATCTAGTGCAACAGAGGCCTAATTGAAACTATTAATGCAGATATCCATGGTTGCTCATTATTCCGGCTAACCATAGCGAGATTTAAGTATCTATATATGGGTCCAAGCCTCTCATCTGACATTTCTAAGTAGGTGCGGGTTATTCAATTTTGCTCCTTTCTGTGATTTTCAATTTGTTTCTCGAAATGATCCTACAGTATGATATTTAAGCTTTTCATTTTAGAAGTGAAATTAAGGGGTACCATACACTACAGGGAGCTAACTCTTTAAAATCAGTTGAAAGCTTTGACCATATGATGTTTGTATGCAGATTTCAAGCATCTCGGTGATCAAAACAACAGAGAGAAAAACTTATATGTGGCTAGTGAATTTATAGCGCTGAGTCTGTTGGTTGGAATTTGTTAAAATTTGGATATTTATCACAGTGGATATATTCAAACACGAAGCCAAAAATATAAGAAAATTAAACAAGCCGATCTAATTTTACCTTAAGTGTATGGTACCACCTTAATCAGTAATATATCTTTCACGTAGCTGAATTCCATTATACTGTTTTATTACTCGACTGCAATTTAGTTTGCATACGCTTGGCTTAAAACTGATTAAGAGGTTTTGAGTACTTGCGATATCACACTCGCGGCTAAGAAAAGACCCTGACAGGTGTCCGGAAAGTGATATCACCCTCGCAGGGTATAAAAGAAAAGGGGGAAAACCAGACTGTTGCTATCCTATCAAATTCGTTCCTTCGTTGTTCAATAACCAATGAGATTGCGTTTAACATTTGTTTTTCTGCTTAATCATAAACAAAATGCTCTAAAATTGCGATATTTTATTGGTATGACAATGAATTTGTTAGTAGATAACAATCAAACATGTTCATGAGATAAAGCAATCATTGACTTTGAAATAGGTTGCTATCTGATTTATCAAACTTTAAAAAAAATTTCCAGGTGGATAAATCCAGACAGCAGCCTATTCCAAAGTCAATAATTGTATAATATCAATTTTATAGGAACAGTTGCATCAGTTAAATAAAACAAAAACTATCTATATACCACACTTGACAATTACTGATGCAATGGCAATACAGATATAAATCAAACAATAAAAAACCCTAAACATTCGCTTCCTGGACAACAATCACATGAGCAATTTTGTATTCAATCATTGATATCTAATAATAGTTCACATGACGAGTTTCTTGCATAATCTTCATCGGGAACGTTAAAAGTCAAAAGATTTGAAAACCAAATAAAAGAGCTGAATTTTAGTGCCATAAAGTAAAATATCTAAACTGGATAGCCTAAATCAGATATTGTTATCTACAATGAACCTAAGCAAGAAATAAAACTTACAGCATCGAGTCTGATGTATTAGCCATCCACGGTAGCTATAGAATTCAGCCGTGCAATTGCAGTAATTGTTACTGAAATATATTATAATGAATAAAATTATAATATACATTTATTTCTGTGTCCGAACTGCTGTTTTGACAAGTTACATATATTTACAAAGAAGCAATAATTGTGTCATATTCATCATGTTCATTTACAATCAAAATTTCATTTTTGTTGTTGCTTATTTTGCTTTGTTTTGATTGTTATTTTTTTATTTTGCTTTAATGTTTTTTGCTTGTGTTTGTTTTTGTTTTGTATTTTTTTTTCATATCTGACAAATTGCCACGTTGGTGAGGTATGACCTAAGATTGTGCTTAGCTGCCCAATGTCTACGTATATACACAAAAATAACTAAACTACATGACAATAATGATGTTGTTTTTTTTACAATAAATAGTGTATATCCATTTTAAAGTTTCAGAGCCACTGTGTCAATATATTGATATTAAAACAATTCTAGGTAAAAAAAAATACAAAATACAAAAAATACCAATAGATTAGAGAAAATGTATAATAACTTTATATTATGGATATCATTTCCTGTTATCTGTAAATCTAATATTAACATATTATGAGAATGGATTAAATTTCTAGGCAAACTCTTTATTATGAAGGTCACGTTTTCAATGTGTTAGTTTTTTGTAAAATGATGACATACGTGTTTGTACACCTCAAAACATTATATATCAATCTATTTACATTCTCTATGTGAAATGTATACATAATTATCTTACCAGCATTGCGCGCCCGGATACGATTCACACGTTTCTGTGGTACACGGAAGTGGGTCACAAGTCTGAGGTAGTGTGCCGTCTGGACAGCTATAAGCCGGACACTGGAAGACTGTAATAACATATGAAATAGGTCTTACATGTTGTACTTATAATTCTGAAATAGTGCATAGAGTAAAATCTGTCGAAACCGAACCCCGTTGGGACTGACGAATTTATTCAGTTTACACAGGTGTTTGGTTTACACAGGTTCAAATTACATAGACATTCAGTAGATGGGTCTGTAAAATCTGTCTGGATTAGGCAGTTTTTCGGTTTACTCAGGGTTCGGTTTAGACAGGTTTAACTGTGTAAGTACTTTTAGTGGACTATATAGAGAGTATCATGATTGGAGAGACACATGCCCTCTTCATGTAAAAAGACATTTAGCAAGATTTAGAAGAAATATTATAAAGCACATTGTAGCCACGAAATGTTTTGTCCGCATTAATCACGCCGTAAATAAACACACAATATACTGTATCATCTAACTGCGAACATGTAACAATTGTTCTTGAACCTTGATTTGTCCATATTAAATACCATGCTTTCCAGGCAAGAATAAACTTACCTTCACAAGTTACACCACTCCATGGTGACGGACAGATACATCCATTCCTTCTACAGACTCCCCCGTGTTTGCATGGGTTTGGAAAACATGGATTTGGATTTCCCTGGACTGCAATAATTCAAATGTAATATCAAATAAAACATACTACATCTTTGACAATTGGCTTGGCCTCCACATTAATACTATGCAATCCAGAAGATAACACGTTAATTTTATTATATACGGGGGTGTACATTATATCACAAAATATACAGTCCGACAAAAGTTAAGCACCACCTGATTTGTTTCAATAATATCTTTTCTAATAATGAACGTATTTCAAATCTGTTTGCTGTTTTCGTTACCTGTGCACACATACTTACTTACCTGGGAAACAGGTTATTGGTCGATTTTTATTTATGTGTATATGATAGGGTGTGTAAAGTGCCACGTGTACTTTTCAACATTTGTGTTTGCGAACGAAAGCTGATTTTTTGTGTGTAGAGTATTAAGTTTCATTTTCTATTGGTTTGGTATGGTGCGGCAAAAATTAACCATACCAGAAAGGTGGCAAGCTGTTGGCATGCATAACGGTGGTTTTAGCCATAGAAGGGTGGCAGACCACTTCAGTGTTAACCATTCCATCATTGTACGACTGATGCAGCGTTTTCGTCAAACGGGGAATGTTACTGACCGTCCACGTACAGGTAGACCTCACAAAACGACGCCGAGAGAGGACCGGCGTTTGGAAGCCACATTAGCACACACACTGTAATCAGACGCCTCCACCATCAGGGAATGCAAGCGCGACGACCCATAAAACGTCCACAGTTGACATTACGCCATCGCCATGCTCGATTTGTCTGGTCACATGATCATTTGGGGTGGACTATTCGCACATGGAGACGGGTCCACTGGTCTGATGAAAGTCGTTTTTTGCTACGCCCTACCGACGGTCGTGCAAGGGTTTGGCGCCAATGAAATACTTCATTTCAGGACAACCACAATTTCGGCACAACTGCTTTTGGAGGTTGGTGTGTAACTGTCTGGGGTTGTTTTTCCTTTGTCTGTAAGTTGGACTTGTACGTTATTGATGGTAATCTGACAGGCCAAAAATACCGTGACAATGTGCTCGCTCCACGCGTAGTCCCCCATTTCGAGAATCATGCGTTGGCTGACAGGCCAATGTTTATGGACGACAACGCTATGCCACATAGAGTCCGAATTTTGCAACATTTTTTACAGCAAGAGGCTGTTCAGACAATTCCATGGCCTGCGATGTCGCCAGACATGAACCCTATAGAGCATGTAGGGGACTTTATTGGCCGAAAAATTAAACAAAGCAATCTAAAATGTCAAAATATTGACGCATTAAGAGATGCTATCTTACAGGAGTGGCAACAGTTCCCACAAGAACGGCTTACGCGTCTTGTGCGAAGCATGACGAAGCGTGTTACAGAACTTCACAATAAACGCGGTGGATATACTCGTTATTGATTTTTATGCCTTACACATACGCACAATAGATGCATTTAAAAGTTCTTAAAATCTGAAGACTCTGCATTTTAATACAATGTTAAACACTTCCATCAAAGACAAACTGGTTTTACGTTTTTCCAGCACCTGTTTTGAACCCCATTCTTGCCACGTCATAGTCACGTCTTTCAAGATGATAAATACTTCGTAGATTGTTAATTTTAGAGCCCTTGGTGTAGTCTTTTAAGAAGTGTAAGAAAAATGGTGATATCTATTTTATTGTTTTAACAGTATTGATGTGAAAAAAATATATCGATAAAAATATAGGGTGGAGCTTAACTTTTGTCGGAGTGTATATAAGAAACGTCTGTGTACTTAGGAAGATGTTTTTGTTCATTAGACAATAATTCACGAGTCAAACATCCCTTTCAGTATACATAGTGACCGACGCATCCATTTTGGATATTGCAAGGTATACGTTATAGGAAATGACGAATATTTCAATTGTATAGTAGTGGCAGTTTCTTAGATTGGTGAAACTGGGGTACCCAAAGAAAACCACTGATCTGCCATAAAGCGATGTCTATCTGTGTCATAGTACAGAAAATCCTGTCTAGACCGGACACTTAATACATTGGAATCATATGTAAGCCAACCTTTATTGGTGTCCAATGCATATTGGGGATCGGCTGGCTCAATGAGTTAGGTCGTTGGATCTAACAACTCATACAAGCCATTCACCAATACGGCGTGCGTTCGCGCCCAGCTTTGTAAATTGCAAAAAAGGGTGCACTTGACTCGCAGTCGTAACATCCCAAAGTCAAGCATTCTTGTGTAATCTGCAAAAACCTAACACAAATGCTGATCCCAAGGAGAATCGATTTAGAAAGGTATTGCAACGCGTACATCTGGTCACAGACAGGAAACGTGATTATTATCTTTATTGGTGATATACAAATGTACTTTGACTTGATTTTAAAGGAATATACAAGCACTATAAGGGTTTACTTCTAAAATATTTATTATAAACCTTTCAACTGTAACACATACATGGGACATATTATATCGCCTGGAATCCAACATTGTATTTTAAACTGTCCAGGATAATATTATACAATTGAATTTCGATGAGGTGAATACATGGAACACGATATTCACTGATGCATCCGTTGATCAATCCTTGTATTCACCGAAATTGAAAGTCATTAACTGTTTTATTATATGACATTAAATTAAATTTGAACTAACACAAAACAGCGCCGACTTTGTTCCCCAGACAACCCAACGTTTGCCATTATTAATTTATTTGTGTACCGAAAGTAATTAGTAAGAATGCATTTGATTTGTCGATGAAGAAACATAACACTATGCTGATTGACTACTACTTTTGAGATAATTGGGAAACACCAGTTCTATTTTAAGGTGTCTGGAGAAGGTTTGAGATATTATGTTCACCTCTCGTGACTTTTTGTGCGTTGAATATAATGTTTTCTAAAGGAATGTTACTATGGACGTCAGCCAACCAGAAAAAAACATTATCTGAAGTCATATAATACATTCGTGTGTAGGTTGGTCAGAAGGCTTCATGCCATTTTTCTTTGCTTTTTTAATTATTCTAATTGACTTAGCTTTGGCATAAATTAGGTGATACATTACTCTGTGCATAGCTATGTTACATTGAAACATAAAAAAGTAACACAACCCAATGACAAACCAGAAGTGAACTCAGATGCCCAGGAAGGAAAAGCAGTTCCTGCTCCACATGTGTCATCCGTCGTGTTACTCTTGTTACTACTCCGCAGATAAGACATGAATTAGGTAAAAACCTAACTGTGATTATGAAACATTGAACATTTTGTATCTGAGAAAGTGGACAGAGTGCAGCCATAATAGCCCAGTCAGGTGTAACTGGTACCAACTTGGTTACAAAGTCCAGAGCAAAATGGATTTCGACCACATGGGTCCATGTCTGTACCTCGATCTAAAGGTTGAACATCAAATATCTCCCTGGAAACCAGGACAATATAAACATTACGCAAGGTATTACCTCAATATATGTAAAATGTATTAGTTGTAGACAAATACACTAATGATAAGTATATGGTTACAAATATCATATTATATTTTAATGTTATAGTATAGATGGTATACCAGACACCGGCTATAGCTATGTTACCTGAACACGTTGACCCGGTGTAACCAGCACGACACCTACAAGAGTAACTGGTACCTGCTGCTCTACAGCGGCCATGGACACACGGGTTAGGATTACATGGGTCTGTGTCTAAAATAAGATAACTTGCAGTAAGATATATAAGCATATAAGTATAGCTTCATAATAAAAATATACCCATTTGATACATGGTGTGCTGGTACAAGAATTGCATCAGCATGTGTGAACCAGTATCACTACGAGTCGCAATGTGCTTAACTCATGTGACAGACAAGACATGCGTACTGTACCAACGAATTAGGTATGTAATACGGTGATCTAACATTTCAAAACAAATCTAACTAAATATACAAATACCACATGTTGAATGTAAGAAGAGTTTGAAGACACCAAAGGGGTAATCAGAATCCGTTAATAGAAGAAGAACAGACAACACAATGACCAAAAAACGGACAAACAATGATCTACAAAATATACACATAAAACTAAAGATCGATTAACACGAACCATACTAAACTCAGGTGCTTAAAAAAAATTAAAAAAGTGAATATTCCTAACTCAATGATTTAAATGTAATTGTCACACAGTCTTCCGGAGCCGGCGTGGTCGTGATCGTATGGTAGTTAGATTTACAAACTACCTGTCCAATCAATGTTGTGAGTTCGAATCACGCTCATGGCGACGTGTACTCGATATAACAATGTTCATGTCCAAGAAATGTGGAATACGTGGCCATGCAATGGACCGTAGAGTTGACGGAAATATTGAAACTGTGGCCTGATAAATGAGAGTATGATTGTAAATTCTTGGAACAACGCTTTTATTGCTGTTCTACATTTCAGAAACACAGTATGGATTTAAACAATGTGAATAACGCATACCCTAGTAAATCATTAAATAGTGTTAATATCATTATTCTAAAGTTTCAAAATTATTACCTGAACATGTGGAACCCGAGTAACCAGAATAGCACTTGCATGAGTAACTGTTACCTACGACCTTACAGCGTCCATGGGGACATGGGTTTGGATCACATGGGTCCGTGTCTGAAATAAGATATCATTGTCGTGAGGTAAAATATGGAAATATAACTAGTTTAATCAGGTTTAAACATTGATGATACATAATTCCACCACTATCACAAAAAAGACAACCAGCCCTCGCCTCAAATAACGAGTAACTGAAGATTATATCATACGTACAGCATAATGAGAATAGCATGCCATAAATCCAATATGTGTTACATAGTATTGACATAAATAACTAGAGTGTGTGTTGTGTGAATGTTGTTCCATATACAATGTGTTCTCTGAAAACAAAATGCATCCATTTAAAAATAAGAATCACACAAAGAACTCAGAGTCATTTTCTCACGTTTTCTTTTTCTTCGAAAATTCAAATTTTTCACATTACCGGTTGTCAATAGTTTAAGATGTGATATATAATAAAGGGACATAATACAGGTGAACAGTTTACTATTTTGAGGTTTCCATACTTTTATTAAGGTACGTAAGCAGTTTACTATTTTGAGGTTTCCATACTTTCATAAAGGCACGTAAGCAGTTTACTATTTTGAGGTTTCCATACTTTCATAAAGGCACGTAAGAATAGTAATATCAAGCTTAATAATATCGTTTACTGTTACGTGTGTTTTTCCAAAGGTATAATTGATTGGTCCTCTATGTGTATATGTTCATCTGAATTAATATATGATGGTTTGTTTGGTGGTTTATGGTTTTTGACGCCACTTTCAACAATAGTTCAGTTATATTGTGGCGGGCAGTTTTATTGATGGAGGAAACCGGATAACACGGAGAAAACCACCGACTTGTCGCAAGCTACTGACAAACATTATCACATAATGTTGTACACCTCGGCCTGATCGGGATTCAAACTCACAACATAAATGGAGACAGGCACTGATTACATATATAGTTGGTAATCCAACTACCATGTAATCAGGGCCACGACGGTCCCAATTAATATATGAAAATCATTCTTTAGTGTCAATATTATTATTTTTAAGTTTGATTATCAATATCATTACCTGAACAAGTGGATCCAGAGTATCCAGAATAGCATTTGCAGGTGTAACTATTACCAACTGGACTACAGCGTCCATTGGAACATGGGTCTGGATTACATGGGTCCGTGTCTAGAATAATATAACATGTTTTTGAGGGCAGATATACACATGTTTAATAAAGTTTAGACATTGATGGTAAATAATTCCACCAGTTTCTAAATAGCACAACCACCGCTCGCCGCAAATAGTGACTAACGCAATAAAGAGTATATACGTACAACATATGCGAATAACATGCCATCAATCTAGTATGTGTTATATAGTATTCACATAAATAAATAGAGCTTGTTTTGTGAATGTTGTTCCATATATAATGTTCTCTGAAAACAAAATGCATCCATTTAAAAATAAGAGTCTCATAAAGAATTTCGAGTAATTATTTCACGTTTTCTTTTTCTTAGGAAATTCAAATTTTTCACATTACCGATTGTCAATAGTTTAAGATGTTATATATAATAAAGGAACATAATACAGGTGAACAGTTTACTATTTTGAGGTTTCCATAATTTCATAAAGCCACGCAAGAATATTAATATAAAGCTTAATCATATCGTTTACTGTTACGTGTGTTTTTTCCAAAGGTATAATTGATTGGTCCTCTATGTGTATATGTTCATCTGAATTAATATATGATGGTTTGTTTGGTTGGTTTATGGTTTTTGACGACACTTTCAACAATATTTCAGTTATATTGTGGCGGCCAATTTTATTGATGGAGGAAACCGGATAACACGGAGAAAACCACCGACTTGTCGCAAGTCACTGACAAACATTATCACATAATGTTGTACACCTCGGCCTGATCGGGATTCAAACTAACTACATCAATGGAGACAGGCACTGATTACATATATAGTTTGTAATCCAACTACCATGTAATCAGGGCCATGATGGTCCCAATTAATATATAAAAATCATTCTTTAGTGTCAATATTCTTATTTTAAAGTTTGATTATTAATAGCATTACCTGAACAAGTGGATCCAGAGTATCCAGAATAACATTTGCAGGTGTAACTATTACCAACTGGTCTACAGCGTCCATTGGAACATGGGTCTGGATTACAAGGGTCCGTTTCTAGAATAGGATAACATGGTTTTGAGGACATATATACACATATTTAATACAGTTTAGACATTGATGGTAAATAATTCTACCACTATCACAAAAAGGACAACCACCGCTCGACTCAAATACCGACTAACGAAATAAAGAGTATATACGTACAACATAATGCTAATAGCACGCCATAAATCCAATATGTGTTACATAGTATTCACATAAATAAATAGTGTTTGTTGTGTAAATGTTGTTCCATATATAATGTTCTCTGAAAACAAAATGCATCCATTTAAAAATAAGAGTCACAAAAAGAATTCCGAGTAATTATTTCACGTTTTCTTTTTCTTAGGAAATTCAAATTTTTCACATTACCGATTGTCAATAGTTTAAGATGTGATATATAATAAAGGAACATAATACAGGTGAACAGTTTACTATTTTGAGGTTTCCATTCTTTCATAAAGCCACGCAAGAATATTAATATAAAGCTTAATCATATCGTTTACTGTTACGTGTGTGTTTTCCAAAGGTATAATTGATTGGTCCTCTATGTGTATATGTTCATCTGAATTAATATATGATGGTTTGTTTGGATGGTTTATGGTTTTTGACGCCACTTTCAACAATAGTTCAGTTATATTGTGGCGGGCAGTTTTATTGATGGAGGAAACCGGATAACACGGAGAAAACCACCGACTTGTCGCAAGCTACTGACAACCATTATCACATAATGTTGTACACCTCGGCCTGATCGGGATTCAAACTCACAACATAAATGGAGACAGGCACTGATTACATATATAGTTGGTAATCCAACTACCATGTAATCAGGGCCACGACGGTCCCAATTAATATATGAAAATCATTCTTTAGTGTCAATATTATTATTTTTAAGTTTGATTATCAATATCATTACCTGAACAAGTGGATCCAGAGTATCCAGAATAACATTTGCAGGTGTAACTATTACCAACTGGTCTACAGCGTCCATTGGAACATGGGTCTGGATTACATGGGTCCGTGTCTAGAATAATATAACATGTTTTTGAGGGCAGATATACACATGTTTAATAAAGTTTAGACATTGATGGTAAATAATTCCACCAGTTTCCAACTAGGACAACCACCGCTCGCCGCAAATAGTGACTAACGCAATAAAGAGTATATACGTCCAACATATGCGAATAACATGTCATCAATCTAGTATGTGTTACATAGCATTCACATAAATAAATAGAACTTGTTGTGTGAATGTTGTTCCATATATAATGTTCTCTGAAAACAAAATGCATCCATTTAAAAATAAGAGTCTCATAAAGAATTCCGAGTAATTATTTCACGTTTTCTTTTTCTTAGGAAATTCAAATTTTTCACATTACCGATTGTCAATAGTTTAAGAAGTGATATATAATAAAGGAACATAATACAGGTGAACAGTTTACTATTTTGAGGTTTCCATCATTTCGTAAAGCCACGCAAGAATATTAATATTAAGCTTAATCATATCGTTTACTGTTACGTGTGTTTTTTCCAAAGGTATAATTGATTGGTCCTCTATGTGTATATGTTCATCTGAATTAATATATGATGGTTTGTTTGGTTGGTTTATGGTTTTTGACGCCACTTTCAACAATATTTCAGTTATATTGTGGCGGCCAGTTTTATTGATGGAGGAAACGGATAACACGAAGAAAACCACCGACTTGTCGCAAGTCACTGACAAACATTATCACATAATGTTGTACACCTCTGCCTGATCGGGATTCAAGCTAACTACACCAATGGAGACAGGCACTGATTACATATATAGTTTGTAATCCAACTACCATGTAATCAGGGCCATGACGGTCCCAATTAATATATAAAAATCATTCTTTAGTGTCAATATTCTTATTTTAAAGTTTGATTATTAATAGCATTACCTGAACAAGTGGATCCAGAGTATCCAGAATAACATTTGCAGGTGTAACTATTACCAACTGGTCCACAGCGTCCATTGGAACATGGGTCTGGATTACAAGGGTCCGTGTCTGGAATAGGATAACATGGTTTTGAGGACATGTATACACATATTTAATACAGTTTAGACATTGATGGTAAATAATTCTACCACTATCACAAAAAGGACAACCACCGCTCGCCTCAAATACCGACTAACGAAATAAAGAGTAGATACGTACAACATAATGCTAATAGCACGCCATAAATCCAATATGTGTTACATAGTATTCACATAAATAAATAGTGTTTGTTGTGTAAATGTTGTTCCATATATAATGTTCTCTGAAAACAAAATGCATCCATTTAAAAATAAGAGTCACAAAAATAATTCCGAGTAATTATTTCACGTTTTCTTTTTCTTAGGAAATTCAAATTTTTCACATTACCGATTGTCAATAGTTTAAGATGTGATATATAATAAAGGAACATAATACAGGTGAACAGTTTACTATTTTGAGGTTTCCATACCTTCATAAAGACACGCAAGAATATTAATATAAAGCTTAATCATATGGTTTACTGTTACGTGTGTTTTTTCCAAAGGTATAATTGATTGGTCCTCTATGTGTATATGTTCATCTGAATTAATATATGATGGTTTGTTTGGTTGGTTTATTGTTTTTGACGCCACTTTCAACAATATTTCAGTTATATTGTGGCGGGCAGTTTTATTGATGGAGGAAACCGGATAACACGGAAAAAACCACCGACTTGTCACAAGCCACTGACAAACATTATCACATAATGTTGTACACCTCGGCCTGATCGGGATTCAAACTCACAACATAAATGGAGACAGGCACTGATTACATATATAGTTTGTAATCCAACTACCATGTAATCAGGGCCACGACTGTCCCAATTAATATATGAAAATCATTCTTTAGTGTCAATATTATTATTTTTAAGTTTGATTATTAATAGCATTACCTGAACAAGTGGATCCAGAGTATCCAGAATAACATTTGCAGGTGTAACTATTACCAACTGGTCTACAGCGTCCATTGGAACATGGGTCTGGATTACATGGGTCCGTGTCTAGAATAATATAACATGGTTTTGAGGGCATATATACACATGTTTAATAAAGTTTAGACATTGATGGTAAATAATTCCACCAGTTTCCAAATAGGACAACCACCGCTCGCCTCAAATAGTGACTTACGCAATAAAGAGTATATACGTACAACATATGCAAATAACATACCATCAATCTAGTATGTGTTATATAGTATTCACATACATAAATAGTTTGTTGTGTGAATGTTGTTCCATATATAATGTTCTCTGAAAACAAAATGCATCCATTTAAAAATAAGAGTCTCATAAAGAACTCCGAGTAATTTTTTCACGTTTTCTTTTTCTTAGGAAATTTCAATTGTTCACATTACAGGTTGTACATAGGGTCCCGGGTGTCTCAAAGAATTAGGTCGTTGGAATAGCTAACAACTCATACAATCATATCACCAATACGCCGGTGGTTCGCACCCAGCTTTGTAAATTACAAACAGGGTGCACTCGACTCGCATCCGCAAGTGATAAAGTTTACCAGTTGCTTGCCCAGGGTCGGTGATTCTCTCCGGGTACTCAGGCTTCCTCCACCACTAAAACTGGTCGCCATGATATAGCAGAAATATTACTGAAAGTGGCGTTAAAAATTAAAATGCAAATGAAAATTCGGTTGTCAATAGTTTAAGATGTGATATATAATAAAGGGACATAACACAGGTGAACAGTTTACTAATTTGAGGTTTCCGTGCTTTCATAAAGCCACGTAAGAATATTAATATTAAGCTTAATATTATCGTTTACAGTTTTCATGTCACCCAGGAAATAAGCTGATGACCACACCCCCCCCCAAAAAATGGGAAAATAATATTCCAAAATAAATAGATTGGACAATACTACTGCTGGTGTACAAAAACTACTTGCAAACTTACATACCTACATTGTGAGTCGACCCGATTGTTTATCGAATAAAATAATGAAAACTTATGCAGAAGAACTAGCACCAGCAATCACACATATATACAAACGTAGCCTAACTACAGGTACTTTACCCAGTGACTGGCGTAATGCAAACGTATCTCCTATTTTCAAAAAACGGGCAATAAACATGAAGCAAGTACCCCGTATCGTTGATTTGCGTATGCTGTAATTTACTGGAGCCATTTTTGTTTCGATCCTTGCGATAAGCCTTGCTATTGAACCCTTCCTGCAAGATCTCGCAGTTTGCATACTCCGGTGCTAACCACGATGTATTTCCTATTATAATGTCTCGCTTGATGTATTTAGTGGTTGCTTGTAATTCGCATCGCTTATTGTTTATACGTTGACAGATCATTGTTACTGCTCTAATGTTTTTGTGTTTTGGTTGTATACATGTTCTTGTGCTTTGGATGGATGACGTGGACGATAATATGATTAACCTAGATTTCATTCCGTCAATATATGATTTTGTGTTACTATATGTAGTAGAAATGAACGACGAATCAACAAATTGTATACCACATAAGAATATTAATATCAAGTTTAATAGTATCATTTTCTGTTTACTTGTGTGTTGTTTGTAAAAGGATAGGCACTGATTGCATAGGTAGTTGTTAATCCAACTACCATCATGATTACGGACACCACGGCACCAATTGATGTATGCAAATTATTCTTTAGTGTTACTATTATTAGTTTAATGTATGTTTATCACTCATATTACCTGAACAAGTGGATCCAGAGTATCCAGTATAGCACCTGCAGGTGTAACTATTACCAACTGGTCTACAGCGTCCATGAGAACATGGGTCTGGATTACATGGGTCAGTGTCTAAAATAACACAGCATGGTCTTGAGGAATTCCATGTAAATGTAGCTAGTTTGATCAAGTTTAAATTATGATGGGTAAATATTTCCACCACAAACAACAACACAAACAATTAGCTCTCGCCTCAAATCACTAATTAGCGCCTAAACAAATGAAGTGTACCCTTCCGGAGCACCTGAGTTCACCCCCAGTTTTTAGTGGGGTTCGTGTTACTCGATCTTTAGTTTTATATGTATGTTTTGTATGATCGTTGTTTGTCCTTTTGTACTTTTTCTTTTGGCCATTGTGCTGTCTGTTCTTCGATATACGGATTCTTATTGTCCCTTTGGTATCTTTTGGCCATTGTGTTGTCTGTTCTTCGATATACGGATTCTTATTACCTCCCTTTGGTATCTTCAAGCTCTTCTTATATAGTATTATGCGAATCGAACATCCTAAATACATTTATCGCATAAATAAACAAAAGTATGTGTTGTTGCATATATAATGTACTCTGAAGACAAATCAGCTACTTTTTTTGGAGATCTGCACAAATTGGATGTATTTAAATATTGCCCGTACATAAATCACTCTGAGTATTACTTTTTCAAGGAATATTCAAATTTTCAGAATAATTTATTTAATTTGATAGCTTTCAATACAAACAGCCGTGATATTATAATCAAGGTACATAACCCAGGTGAAAAGCTACTATCGTGTGGATTCCGTGTTTTCGTACATGCTACACACGAATATTAAAATCAAGTTAAATATTCTCGTTTTCTATTTACGTGTGTGTTGTTTGTTAAAGTGTAACTGATTGGTCCCCTATTTGCATGATCAGCTGACTCGCTGTATGGAAATCATCTGGTAATGTTTATATTAATATGTTGAGGTGTATTTATCACTAACATTACCTGTACAAGTGGAGCCAGAGTAACCAGAATAACACTTGCATCTGTAACCAGTACCAACTGGCTTACATCGTCCATGGGCACATGGGTCTGGATCACATGGGTCTGTGTCTGAAATAACATGACATGGATCTCAGAACAAATATACACATGTGGCTAGTTTAATAAGATTATAAAAACTATTTCGCTTAATGTTTTTTGCTGCGTCAATCATCTCATTGTTTTGCCATACGTTCACATTTGTCATAGTTATAATCAAGGGACATAAATCATGTGAAGAACATACTATTTGCTGACTTGATTATTTTCATAGATGCTACATAACTCTACTATTGGCATGTGTGTTGTGTATACAGTGTTACTCGTGTTTCTTTCCTTTTATATATTTATTTGTATGTTCAATATAATGAGTGCACATGAATTATTTATGTCAATATTAGTATTCTAAAGTATGTTCTTGTCCTGTTATAGAAAATTTCATATGAACTGAACCTCATTGAAAAGGTCACCTGACTTATAAGATTACTGTTTCATTATTTTAAAAGTTCCCTCTTAATCCACGCTCAACACAATAACTGTGTACACATTATGTGTTAGTGGTAATATTATTATTTCCAAATGTGATAGTCAATTCATATTACCTGCACAAGTGGATCCAGAGTATCCAGAATAGCACTTGCATATGTAACCAGTACCAACTCGTTTACAACGTCCATGGGAACATGGGTCTGGATCACATGGGTCCGTGTCTACAATACGATGTGTAAAGTAACGAAAGCTATTCTCGCATAAACATATGAAAGTGGCGTTAAACACCATAAGCCCCACCCCTTAGCCTTTTCTGACGCTTTGGTTAGAAGGGTCAATATTTCTCAAATTTGCAACTTGTCATTATAACATTTTTCTACGATGGTTGTTTCCTAGGTAAATACAATTGTCACAATCCATGGAATAAATTGTAAAGCTAATTTACGCACAATTTACCCTGAAATTATTCCACGAGTATATTTGATTTGATTCCATCCAGGCCTCTCATTAAATCAAACGACAATGTACACTGCATATTACATTTGTCTTAAATAAAAACATTAACCGTTTACTTCAGAATTGCGACAATTTACACATGAATATTAAGCAAAAACACGTCATTAACGGAACCCTAGTTAACACAATTAGAACTGCTCTCCATTCCCGAGCACCTTAGTTGTGTTGCTCGATCTTAATTTTCTGTGTACTGTTTTGTAAATCGTTGTTTGTCCGCTTGTCTTTTTTTCTTTTGACCATTGTGTTGTCTGTACTTCTTCAATTTACGGATTCTACATACAGCCTTTTGGTATCTTCAATCATTTCTTTGTAGTCAATTAACTACGGGCATTCATTTGTTTCTTGGACATTCATTAATTTTCTTTACATTAACTTATGCGATAAAGGGACATAACTCGGCATTGATTGTTAGTTATGTGTGATGTCAAACACCATGAGTGTATTATTACCTGAACATGTTGACCCGGAGTAACCAGAATGGCACGTGCAGGTGTAGCTGTTTCCAACAACATTACAGTGTCCATGGTAACATGGGCTTGGATCACATGGGTCCTTGTCTATGATATAATTAAATATATGTTAGGCACAATAATTATCACAACATTAAGCAAATTTGAACCAACTGAAAGAAAATGTGTGTTATTGTTCTTTTTTATTTTCATACGTTTTTATGCAAATGCTGTGCTATGACTGACGAATTTTAAAGCAAAGTGAAATGCGTAGAGAAGAACGAATAAACAACAAACGGTCATATAGATTGTACAACAGGTAATTATTTCACCTACACAACTGTAATGTTTTTATATTTCACATAAATCGCACGACGTACATCATATTTTGACATTTTGCTTTACTTGCTTCCACAGACTTTTTTTCTTATTTGCCTTTCCGATGTTTCCGATTTTGAGCATACCAAATGGACGTTATTCCAGAAACGCGTCATGCCCATTACATTTGATATCCATTTTCTTTTTTTTTAGTCAAAATATGTAAAGAAAGTAACACAATTTTCCAAATTAATTATCAAGTATATTACCTGTGCAAATAGAACCAGAATAACCATTGTAACAAGTACATGTATTGTCATTGCCATAACCAGTGTTCCGATTTTGAGCATACCAAATGAATGTTTTTCCAGAATGCGTCGTGGGCACTTAATTGGATATCTAAGTTTTTATGTATAAAAGTCAAAACATGTATAGAAAGTAACATAATTCTTCAACATAATTATCATATGTATTACCTGCACAAATGGAACCAGAGTAACCATTATGACAAGTACAGGTATAGTCATCTCCATAACCAGTTGGTGTGCAGGTACCATGGTGACACGGATTGGGATTACAAGGGTTCGAATCTGTAGAAAATGAAATTCCTATAAGATCATTTCTGTGTGCGCAATTAGGCATGATGTAAATATATTGCAATTACACTCAAACCTACATATGGGGTTACTTCTATTATGTGGTCATCAGTATTAAAAGGTTACCGTCCTCTTCTCCTTTCATGGAAAAATTAATATAAATTGAACCTGTTTTAAGAGGTCACCTCTCTTAAAAGACACTTATTTTACCTCTGAATGCATGTTTGACTGTATTTGCCAAACATTGTACAGTGTTACTATTATCTATATAGTACATGACTTTAGTTATAATGTGTAATAATCGAGGGTTAGGGGTTATGGTTATGGTGGTTAACAATTTCAACAGTGGTTTGTTTTGCATTGGTGGAGGAAACCGAAGTACGCTGAAAAACACATTCATAAGAAGAGTTTTAAGATACCACAGGAGTGATCAGAATTCGTATATCGAAGAAGAACAGACAACACAATGACCAACAAAAGCACAAACAACGATCTACAAAACATACACATCAAACTAAAGATCGAGTAACCCGAACCCCACTAAAATATGATAGTGAACTCAGGTGCTCCGGAAGGGTAAACAGTTCCTACTCCACTAATGGCACCCGTCGTGTTAATCTAGCTACAAACTCAGTGATAAGTCATGAATGATTAAAAGACCGGGAAGTGTTTACGACAAGTGAAACATATCCGTGGTCATTTGTGACACAGATATTCCATAACGGTCAACCAAGTTATCAAATAAGCGGTATTCAAACTCACAACTTTAGTGGTAATAGTCACTGATTGCAGAGGTAGTTGCACATCCAGCTACCATGCGATCACGACCACGACGTTCCTTTTTGGATAATTCACCACGACAATTGTATGGTCGTCACCCCGAACTGCTTGGTAGTTATTACAAAAATAATTTCTCAAATGGTAACGTAATTTTGCTCTTTTACTTAGATTTGTTCTTTACTCTATAACCAACATGACTATAAATAACACGGTGGATATCTTTAAAGAAACAGAAACTGCTTACTCCTCGCGAGTATGTACGGATTTTCCTGTCTATAAAATACCTGTGTCTCACATTACAAAGATGATTGTAACTTTCGTCAGCTAATAACAGACCGCTTGACATTTCAAAGCAATTGTGTCTACACTTACAATGATCACACGTTCTCCCAGAATATCCGTCGGCACAATGACATACTACAGTGTTTGTAGCAAGTCTCTCACAAACTCCACCATTATGACATGGGTTCGGATCACAAGGATGAGATGTACTAGAATCTGAAAAAAATCAAATAAAAACTAGATATCTAATTAAGTGCCGGCAACGTGTTTCTGTAATAACCTTCATCTGGTTCTATTAATGTCAACAGCTTTGAAACTTTCGTCAGATACACTCAACAGTGAAAGATTGGAAAATGAAATAACTTAAAGGTTTTTGAGAGTCAAGTAAAGCAAAGTGTCCAAATACGATAGCCAAAACAAAAACAAAAAAGAGTCGGCTATGGCCACATATGCTGAGGGAGGAAAAGCTTCGTTTTATTAATAACTACATTATTTATGAAGCGTAAATTACAATAATAGATAGAAAACATGGTATGCTGAGACATTTTGCCAAATACGATCAGAAGGATATGCATTGTGAATGTGTTATGTATACTAATCAAATAAAACACCCCCGTATTTCTTAACTATATGCACCATTCATATGTTGAATATATAAAGATATGCATGTAAAATGTATAAACACTTCCAAAAATAACAACATGAATCACAAATAATATTAAGATATGTTTATTCAATACTGTCACGCTTGTTATGCCTCCCGTTCGAACGAAGAGAGACATATTGTTTTAGTTTCATTTTTTAGTTCGCTTTCGCTTCTGCTTCTTCTGCTTCTTCTCAGTGAAGCTTGTCTGGACCATAACTTGTTTGTCTTTCCAGATAGGTCAATGATATTGGGTATGTGGGTGCATGATCATAAGGTGGTGTGTCGCGCACCGTAATGACCTTCGTGTGACCTTTACCTTTGACCTCAATGTCAAATTATTGTTTTATTAAATAGTATCATTCAACTCATAATGTGTAACTTATTGTTGTACAGATGGCCGCATTAAGGGGAAACATAAGTTTTAGGTATATACCGTATGTTTCTCTGGATTGGTCATTTTGGCTGCCCCAGTGGTATTCTGTTACGTTTATTCAGAGGGTAGAAAGCACACACACTCTTAGAAGTTAAATTCTCAAAGAGGATAGAAAACTTCAAGAAACAGTCTGTACATTTTATAATACAATGCAAATGACTTATATTGGGATATTATTTTAATCATACGAAATGCTTATGTATTTTGCGTCGCTTATGAAAAAAAATACCAATGTAATGAGTTTCCTGTAGAAACTATATAATTGATTGTAACATCAGGTTACGTGCGTTTATATCATAATATGACAACATACCATCGCATGATAGCCCGCCATATCCCGAACTACATGTACAAGATATTACGTTGTCTACCAGCCAGTTACATGTACCGTGATGACCACACGGCGGAGGGTATGCTTTACATGGATTAGAACCAGTGTGGGAATCATGTGAATCATCTGAAATACAACAATTATCTAAATATATATGATTATGGCATGTCACGTGGTCACTACGGGAATAGAGGTATGCATTACATGGATTGTTATCCGTCCTTGGATCATCTGAAATGCAAGATATCTGATTATCATATGTCACGTGCCGTTTCGTTGTGGAGGCATGTATTACAGGTATTGGCACCAGTGTGTGTATCTGAATGCTTTTAACGGGCATTTGTATTAGATCGTGTTTTAATGTGTATATTGCTGCTGTTGAATTATACTTTAAAGGCAGAAACAGTGCTCATTGTATATGATTTATATAGAGTTATTAGTAACTTAAATTGTATTGAATTAATTTGCTGTATGTCCATTCGGCCAAATTTTCAGTGCAGTCATGGCCGAACAAATGGTTTAAATAATGAACTTCTTACAACACAATGGACAAAAGAAAAAGTACAAAAGGACAAACAACGATTCACAAAACATACACATAAAACTAATGATCGAGTAACACGAACCCCACTAAAATACGGTGGTGAACTCAGTTGATCCAGACGAGTAAGTAGTTACTGCTTCACTAGTGGTACCCGTCGTGTTTATCTAGTTACAAATCCGGTGATAAGTAAAGAATGATGAAAGGACCGGGAAGTGCTTACAAGTGGAACATATCCGTGGTCATTTGTGACACAGATATTACATAACGGTCAACCAAGTTATAGAATAAGCGGTATTCAAACTCACAACTTTAGTGGTGATAGTCACTGATTGCAAAGGTTGTTGTAAATCCAACTACCACGCGATCACGACCACGACGTCCCCTTTTACATAATTAACCACGACAATTTTATGGTCGTCATGCCGAACTGCTTGGCAGTTACTACAAAAATATTTTTTCAAATGGTAACGTAATTTTGCTCTTTTACTTAGATTTGTTCTTTCCTCTATAACCAACATGACTATAAATAACACGGTGGATATCTTTAAACAAACAGAAATTGCTTACTCCTCGCGAGTATATAAGGATTTTCCTGGCTTTAAAAGAGCTGTGTCTCACAGTACAAAGATGATTGTAACTTTCGTCAGCGAATAACAGACCGCTTAACATTTCAAAGCAATTGTGTCTACACTTACAATGATCACACGTTCTCCCTGAATATCCGTCGGCACAATGACATAGTACAGTGTTTGTAGCAAGTCTCTCACAAACTCCACCATTATGACATGGGTTCGGATCACAAGGATGAGATGTACTAGAATCTGAAAAAAAATCAAATAAAAACTAGATATTTAATTAAGTGCGGGAAACGTGTTTCTGTAATAACCTTCATCTGGTTCTATCAATGTCAACAACTTTGAAACTTTCGTCAGATACACTCAACAGTGAAAGATTGGAAAATGAAATAACTTAAAGGTTTTTGGGATGCAAGGAAAGCATATAGTGTCCAAAAACGATAGCCAAAAAAGTCGGCTATGGTGACATATGCTGAGGGAGCAAAAACCATCATTTTATCAATAACTACATTATTTATGCACCGTAAATTACAATAATAGATGGAAAACATAGTATGGCGAGATATTTTTCCAACTACGATCAGGAGGATATGCATTGTGAATGTATTATGTATACCAATCAAATAAAACACCCCCGTATTTCCTAACTATATACACCAATCATATATTGAATATAACGTAATACTGTACATGCGTAGTTTTGGCGAAATGGAACACAGTATAGATACGCAGGCAAAATGCATAAAGACTATTCCAAAAATAACAACATGAACCCCATATAAGATTAAGATCTGTTCATTCAATACTATCACACTTGGTTTTGTTTATTTGTTGTAGTATTGTGTCCTGTATACCGAATGTTTCTCTGGATTGGCCAATGTAATGAGTTTCCTGTAGAAATTATATGATTGATTGTAACATCAGATTACGTGCGTTTACATTGTAATATGACAACATACCATCGCATGATAGCCCGCCATATCCCGAGCTGCATGTACAAGAGATCACGTTGTCTACCAGCCAGTTACATGTACCGTGATGACCACAAGGCGGTGGGTATGCTTTACATGGATTGGAACCAGTGTGGGAATCATGTGAATCATCTGAAAGACAACAAGTATCCAAATATACATGATTATGGTATGTCACGTAGTCACTACGGGAATAGAGGTATGCATTGCATGGATTGTTATCCGTGCTTGGATCATCTGAAATGCAAGATATCTGATTATCATGTCACGTGGCCGTCTCGTTGTGGAGGCATGTATTACAGGTATTGGTACCATTGTGTGTATCTGAATCCTTGTAACGGGCATTTGTAGTAGATCGTGTTTTAATGTGTATATTGATGCTGTTGAATTATACCATAAAGGCAGTAACGGTTCTCATCGTCTATGATTTATATATAGTTATTAGTAACTTAACTTGAATTAATTTGCTGTATATCCAGTAGTGGTGATAATAATTTATTGCAGGGGTAGTTGTAAATCCAACTACCATGCGATCACTTCCACGACGTCCCCTTTTGCATAATTCGTCACGACAATTTTATGGTCGTCATTCCAAACTGCTTCGCAGTTACTAAAAAATAATTTATCAAATGATAATGTAATTTTGCTCTTTTACGTAGATGTTTTTCTTTACTCTATAACCAACATGCATATATATATGACTATAAATAACACGGCGGATATCTTAAAAGAAACAGAATTGCTTACTTCTCGCGAGTATATATGGATTTTCCTGGCTTTAAAAGAGCTGTCTCACAGTACAAAGATGATCGTAACTTTCGTCATTGAATAACAGACCGCTTGACATTTCAAAGCAATTGTGTCTACACTTACAATGATCACATGTTCTCCCAGAATAGCCGTCGGCACAATGACATACTACAGTGTTTATAGCAAGTCTCTCACAAACTCCACCATTATGACATGGGTTCGGATCACAAGGATGAGATGTACTAGAATCTGAAATAAAATCAAATAAAAACTAGATATCTAATTAAGTGCGTACGACTTGTTTCTGTAATAACCTTCATCTGGTTCTATTAATGTCAACTTTGAAACTCTCGTCAGGTACGCTCAATAGTGCAAAAATTGGAAAATGAAATAACTTAAAGGTCTTTGGGATGCAAGGAAAGCCAAAACAAAGTCGTCTATGGTCACAAATGCTGAGGGAGCAAAACACATCGTTTTATTGATAACTACATTATTTATGAACCGTAAATTACAGTAAAAGATGGAAAACATGGAATGCCGAGACATTTTTCCAACTACGATCAGAAGGATATGCATTGTGAATGTATTATGTATACCAATCAAATAAAACACCCCCGTATTTACTAACTATATGCACCAATAATATATTGAATACAAAGTAATACTGTACATACGTAGTTTTGGTCAAATAGAACACAGTATAGATACGCAGGCATAATGTATAAAGATTATTTCAAAAATAACAACCTGAACCACAGATAAGATTAAGATTGGTTCATTCAATACTATCACGCTTGTTTTTTTTGTTTTTTTTTATTTGTTGTAGTATTGTTTCCTGTATACCGTATGCTTCTCTGGATTGGCGATTTTTGGCTGCCCTTCGGTGTTTTCTTACGTTTTTTAAGAGGGTAGAAAACAGACAAAGGATGTACACCAGTATTAACCATTGCAATGTGTGTTGATTTATTTGATCCACATTTTCATAGATATAATAAGGATACATGTTATTTAAAGTCACAATACATGGAGACTCGTGCTAAACCAATACCATTATTTCAGAAAGCGAAACAAGATCCTGATATTTCTAAACTACTTAGTCTAGCGTTTAACAGTTATCATTGAAATTGTACAATTTTTGCTGGAGTGATAGGGAATTTATACAAACATATTTCATCCGGATTTAAATACATGTATAATTATTTAAAGGGATATTGTCTATGTTTTTTTTTTGAAAATTTTTAACTGTCCATAAATGATTTGTTTAAGCTATCATTAAACAGTTATGCTACAAAATATACGACTGGTGTTCTTTTTTTGACAAAAAAAAGACCCAAAACTATCGTTATCGGAATTATTGTTCGGATGACTGAAATTCAAAGTGAAAGTAAAAGTAAAAACGGAAGTTTGGAATTCTCGGGGGTTTAGCTTTGAGGTATGGAAAATACTGTTAAGATTCAAACACTTGATTATTGTCACGCTTGTTTAATGTTGTTTGAATCTTAACGTTTCGTAGCGTATTCGCCAATAATGTTGGGTATGAAGCAATACAAATGTGGTAGATAATATACCTTTCAGTTTACTCACAGGGACTTGCTCCCGGTCAATAAAAAGATCGACTATCCACATATAAACACTAGACAAGGGAGATGTAAATGTCTTCGGTAGCCACGCTTCAACTCATTTTATTTCCATTAATACCCTTCATCTCATCGCTAGTCCTCTTTGATTCGTTTAACAAGATGTTTATCTAAGAATGACGACCTTCAAATTACGTTCAGGATTACTTGGTGTTTTTCTTTCACGCACGATAACTCCAGTTACAAAGACCGCGGGAATTTTTTCGCGAAACTTTTAAAGCGGGATGTTGAATGTGAATGGTGTGGAGTTATCGTGCATGAAAGAAAAAACCCGAGTAAGCCCGAACGTAAGTTCAAGGTCCTCATTTTCGTTTTTGGGGGCAGGCGGATGTCGTAAAAGATGATTTGGAGTGAACGAAGCTATTTTTTGAAGTCAAGTAGGGTTTAATCAAGGTAACTTCTGTTGTAATTCTTTGATAAACATCTTGTTAAACGAATTAAGGAAGACTAGCGATGAGATGAAGGGTATTAATGGAAATAAAATGAGTTGAAGCGTGGCTACCGACGGCATTTGTATCTCCCTTGTCTAGTGTATATATGCGGATAGTCGATCTTTTTATTGACTGGGAGCAAGTCCCTGTGGTTTACTTTCAAAAGCACAGCCCCTTGTACATGAAAATAAGATGTTCCCAATATATATCTTCCGAACTTGCATAACGTTTTATCACAGTTTGTTCCTATATATCCGTCAGGACAGGGTTCACATGTATAGCCGTCTGTTGGGTAACCATCTGCTGCGAACTGCAGGTAGCAAGTAGCCCCGTTCTGACTAGGGTTTGGATAACAATAACTTTTTTCTTCAGATTGATATGCTAATAAATATAATGCAGACCTTTAACTGAAACAATCAAGGCAAATTAACAAAAATTATAATACGACGTCCTTCTTTCGCTTTGCAAACAATCGAGCGATCAACCCGGTGACAAAATATAGTTAGCACATGCGCGGTACACATATAAACCAGGTGATACAATCACAAAATAAAATTATTTACGCGTTTGTTAACGTTTTAACATCTATAGTCACTGAAAATAATCAACAATCCAAAATTAATCATATGCGAAGTGCAGATCAAACACAATATTATTGTTACAGATGCTCCATCAATACGACTGACTTTCCCGTCGTAAATGTATATGTGACTGACTTTATTTCCCGTCGTAAATGTATATGTGTATATGTGACTGACTTTCCCGTCGTAAATGTATATGTGACTGACTTTCCCGTCGTAAATGTATATGTGACTAGATTAGATTAAACATATTTTATTGCTAAATATTTTAACAATTAGATTGGACACAAATTATACCAATTTACAAGGGTCATCTCCACATAATAAATAATTACAATAGTACATCCGTCAGCAATAGTAAATTACAATATACATATACAACATTATAAATAAATTCTTTGAAAAATGAAGAAAATGGAGATACAACAACAAAAAATACAATAAACAAAAAGCATGAAATTATATAATATAAGCAAGTTTTACCTTACTTGTATCTGAGATGGAATTGATATATCGATTAAAAAAAAATACATATTGGAGGGGGAGGGGGTTGTGATCATAAATGGGTAAAACGTTTTGTTCGTTTGATGTAAAGTTGTACAGATTTGAAAATTTGTAGATTTTGCATATCAGTTAAGGTGTCATCGCCAAAAAGTAGGACTTCAATTTTTAGTTCATGAAGAAAAACTAGTCTTAATTTCAATTCTTCTCTTGCTTCGTTGTAAAGACAACATTCTAATATAAAATGAATTGCATCTTCAAATGCACTACCACATATACAACCTGGATCATTAGCCAAATGCACACGAAACAGATCAGCATTCAAGCTACTGGATCTATGTCTCAGTCTAGTGTGAATTATATTTAATATTCTACATCCAGTATTGTAAAATTTGGGGGATTTTATTGTTTGATTTTTAGTTGCTTGTTTGAATCTATTTAGAGTAGGGGCATTTCTTAATTGTGGACTTAATTTATTCCATGATTTAATAGTATATAATATGATAATTGTGAAAGGGGGTGTAGATGGTTTCAGCTATTTTTCATTGATTTCAGTAAATTTTATTTTCAAACCAGGATCATCTCTGAGATTTACATTTTACTCACATGTGGAAAATACTTGCATAACCGCATGATTTCCCTAAAAGGGGAGATCCCTACCTTTGAAGCTAAGTGGTGCTTAAAAACGAAAGTAAGCGGGGATACTATTACATATGCAGCTTCTCTAGTGTATTTTCAAATTCAGATACTTTATTGGAAAAAAACACAGTAGATCACATGTATTTGCGTAATTCAATACACTCACAAACATACACGAACATAGTATGTAAACAAGTAATTGGATCCCTTTCACAAACAAATCAAGCGTAGAATAAGATGTAATTTATACATACTCTGACAGTACGTCCCAGTATAATCTACAGAACACTGGCATTTGTGTCCCCCGTATGATGTCGTGGTACACAATCCACCGTCCTGACAAGGGTTTGGACTACATATAGTCAAAATACATAGAAAATGGACGAAAAGCATGAATTAGAGGACACTTTATTTTGTATGCAAATCTGACTTACTCTATATGTTAGGAATAAAAGAGTAAATAACAGATATAATACATGTAATAAAATGTAAAATGCTCTGTAGTGTTCTCTAGGGGATAAGGTTGGGAGCTATGGTGTTTAACGCCACTTTCAACACGATTTCAGTCATATACTAGCGGTCAATTTAAGGTGTGGCGAACTGAATCCAAGAAAACAAATTAAAAAGAAACAGCTAAATGAATGTAGTTGATACTTCTTAAGACATGTTCATTTAACAAACAAAAATCCATGACAAAAATACAAGGTATGCCACATATTATCCGTAAGTTAATTAAAAAAAAGTCCATGTAAGCAATTCAAATAATTACACCCATATCAATTTAATCAAATTTGTTTAACATCTATAATAATACATGAAAGGTTAAAGCAATCATGGTCAACAATTCCAACAATATCAACAAAATGAACAATCTCCTTACACCTCAAATAATTGAGAAAAAAAATACATGACATAACAGGGGTGTGGAATTGCCATGCCCGACTCGCCCGACTCGTACATAGAACCTGCCGGACAAGTAGATTTTCCTGGCTAGCTTGTCCGGGGACAA
>MJUT01043443.1:302978-314768 GCA_002080005.1 Gigantidas platifrons
GTCCTTTTATAATTTTTCTTTTAGCCATTTATATTTGTCCTTTTGTAATTTTTCTTTTAGCCATTTATGTTTGTCCTTTTGTAATTTTTCTTGTGACCATTTATGTTTGTCCTTTTGTATTTTTTCTTGTGACCATTTATGTTTGTCCTTTTGTAATTTTTCCTTTTGCAATTTATGCTTGTCCTTTTGTAATTTTTCTTTTAGCCATTTATGTTTGTCCTTTTTCGATTTACGGGTTACGAATACCCCTTTGGTATCTTCAAACTTTTCTTAATAGGAACGAATCAAGTTGTAAGAACAATTTGTTACATACATTGTATTCACATTTAGGTATGTTAACTACAAGCATTCATTTGTTGTCCATGTTTATTTTGTCATCTATTTTTGTGATAGTATGCGATCTATTTGAGTGGAAGCAAATCTGTGCAGGTTTCACTATCGTGTGTTGTTATGTGTATCGCCGTTGGGGATCCAGTTATCAAGAGGATGGTTGAGTTATATTAACCAGTTTAACTCCGAAATATTGTCTGTTACTGTCACAATCTAGAATCTGGATGTCCAACGACATCTGCTCTGGTCTTTTTTGTTTGTGTTAAGTGGGCGAGGGTGAGAACTGGTTGTTCGTTTTGTTGATATTGGAAGAGTTGTTTATCATCACTGTTTAAACTTTCTTTTCATAGCTGTACATTTTTAGAAATAATTATGTGAATACATGAATATACTGTAATGACAATCACATGTTCAATCAACAAAATAATATCTTAGATTCATCATTGTGAACAATTAAACAAAAGAATGCAAACAGAATGCACACAATTCAGCAATTACAATAAAATGTATTGATATATCAACTATTTACACTTCACGAATAAACCCAATTTACAAGTGAGTTTTAAAGTCTATCCACATCGCCATTGTAAATAATTAACCCATTCATGCCTGAATTAAACATGTGTTTACATCCTACTATTTGGTATTTAAAATCGCATCCACTTTCCATTAGGAAATTCAATTAACATACGATTGTGACTATGTCGCAACCCCCTCAATATCGGGAAGTAAATCTATAATCTTTACCTTAAGGTTCAATTTCACACAAATCTCCGCTGAAACCTGGCATACAATTACACGTGAACTCAGCTCCACCAGTAGTCATACATTGACCACCATTTAGACATGGTATGACATCCCGTTCACATGGGTGTATAAATTCTACAACAAACATATTTTAGACAAATGTAAAATGTTAAAGAAAAAGCATGATAATTTCAACAAAGAATGCTACATATTACATAATAGTCATTTTCTTACACGGATTATCGTCACTTTCAAAATTCGTTTCATATTTTCAACACTCTAGACAGTGGCATATGTGCCTCGTCACATAAATGTTATATTTGAAATACATACTTTCTAAATAATCAGTATTATTGACTATTAAGGATACTATCCACCCAGTAGTCAGTGTTTCGGCACTGACATGGTTTATTATATACATTCGTTATTGAACCAACAATTCCTCAATACTGCTAGTAATAAGAAAGCTAAGGTTCTTCTTCCCCGGGAAAAGGTAACGATAGCCAATTATGGATATCATGTTTTTACACTTCGATGTTGACAGTTAGTGCTATTTGTGTTCTCAGCAGATACCAACTCTTTTTCTGAAATCAATTGTAATTGTAATTACCACCCTTATCCCCCAAACCATTATATAATTATAAATATATAAATTAATCTAAAAATTAAGCTTACAAAGATCAGATTGATAGAACTGTTGCAAATAGTTTATATAATTTGTTTTTGCAATAACATTGCTAAATTACAGTAATTTCAGTCATTTATCCTCATGGTCTTTCAACTTATCCTTAAAGATTGAATTTGATCTCTCCATTTTTGTCCCTACTTTTTAACTTTGCTTTCAGTACTTCTATCGTTGGCAAATTATTTGACCACTCACAGCAATGGCTATACTATTTTGTGAATAACATCACACATTCGATGATCTCGAATGGAAATTAATTGACATTTGTAATAAACACTATATTAGCCATATTTAACTCAATAGGAATATCAAAAAATTCTTCTACCTAGGTTTTTATCCGATTCCAAAACAGTTTTACTACAGGGTAAAGCCAGATATAATGAAGAATTGTCGGTGATCTTGCTCACAAAGACGTTTGAATTATTTTTGTCTCAACGCTGTAGATATTGTGAGTACCAGATGAAGGTTACTCGATCTTTAATTTTCTGTGTAATGTTTTGCAGATCGTTGTTTGTCCTTTTGTACTTTTTTCCTTTGGTGACTGTGTTGGCTGTCCTTCGATCTATGGATTCTGATTACACCTTTGGTATCTTCAAACTCTTCATATAAACGAACCGCTAGGGCTAAATGAGTAATCTACGGTTTTAATGAGAACGTTATCTTACCTTCACATGTTGTTCCTGTATAGTCTGGGAGACAGGTACACATAGCAATCCCCAGGATATCCATACATGTACCACCATTTATACAAGGGTCAGCATCACATGCATCAATAGTCTCTACAATATAAATCATGAATATACAAACATACAAAGGGCCGTTGTGGTTGTGATCACATGTTTGGTGTTACCTATGTAATCAGTATGTATCACCACCAACGTTGTGAGTTGGAATCCCGTTCGTAGCCGGTTTTAGTGGTGTTCGTGTTGCACGATCGTTAGTTTTCTGTGTGATATTTTGTCGATCAACATTTGTCTTTTTTGTAATTTTTCTTTTAGCCATTTTATTCTCTTGCTTTTTTCCGACTTAAGGTATATTCAACTTTTGTTAACACATATTTGTTTTCATACTAATATTAACAGTTTGTTTCAAATACGGATAGATTTCATCATAACTGGTTTGTTTTCTTTTTTTTGTGCTTCATTTCTTCCACATGATTTCTGATTTACATGTCTTAACCCTTGATATATTAATTCGTAGTAACGTTTGTATATTAATGGAATTAAAAAGCAAAAGAGTATGACACTGTCAGAACAGTTCTGAAATCCAATAAAAGATATATAGCAACAGAGGCCTAATTGAAACTATTAATGCAGATTTAAGTATCTATATATGGGTCCAAGCCTCTCATCTGACATTTCTAAGTAGGTTCGGGTTATTCGATTTTGCTCCTTTCTATGATTTTCAATTTGTTTCTGGAAATGATCCTACAGTGTGATATTTTAGCTTTTCATTTTAGAAGTGAATTTAAGGGGTACCATACATTACATGGAGATAACTCTTTAAAATCAGTTGAATGTTTTGATCATATGATGTTTGTATGCAGATTTCAAGCATCTCGGTGATCAAAACAACAGAGAGAAAAAACTGATATGTGGCTTATGTGAATTTATAGCGCTGAGTCTGTTGGTTGGAATTTGTTAAAATTTTGATATTGATCACAGTGGATATATTCAAGCACACAGCCAAAAATATAAGAAAATTAAACGAACAGATCTAATTTTACCTGAAGTGTATGGTACCACCTTAATCAGTAACATATCTTTCACGTAGCTGAATTCCATTATACTGTTTTATTACCCGACTGTAATTTAGCTTGCATACGATTGGCTTAGAACTGATTAAGAGGTTTTGAGTACTTGCGATATCACCCTCGCGGCTAAAAAAAAAGATCCTGGCAGGTGTCCGGAAAGTGATATCTCCCTAACAGGGTATAAAAGAAATGGGGGAAAACTAGACTTTTGGTATCCTATCAAATTCGTTCCTTCGTTGTTCAATAACCAATGAGATTGCGTTTAACATTTGTTTTTCTGCTTAATCATAAACAAAATGCTCTAAAATTGCGATATTTTATTGGTATGACAATGAATTTGTTAGTAGATAACAATCAAACATGTTCATGAGATAAAGCAATCATTGACTTTGGAATAGGTTGCTATCTGATTTATCAAGCTTTAAAAAGTTTTTTTTTCCAGGTGGATAAATCCAGACAGCAGCCTATTCCAAAGTCAATAATTGTATAATATCAATTTTACAAGAACTTTTACATCAGTTAAATAAAAGAAAAGCTATCTATATACCACACTCGACAATTACTTATGCAAAGGCAATACAGATATAAATCAAAGAATAAAAAAAACCCTAAACATTCGCTTCCTGGACAACAATCACATGAACAATTTTGTATGCAATCATTGATATCTAATAATAGTTCACATGACGAGTGTCTGGCATAACCTTCATCGGGAACGTTAAAAGTCAAAAGATTTGAAAACCAAATAAAAGAGTAAAATATCTAAACTGGATAGCGTAAATCAGATAATGCTACCTACAATGAACATAAAACTTACAGCATCGAGTCTGAGGTATTAGCCACCCACGGTAGCTGTAGAATTCAGCTGTGCAATTGCAGTAATTGTTACTGAAATATATTATAATGAATGCAATTATAATATACATTTATTCCTGTATCCGAACTGTTGTTTTGACCAGTACGTATATTTACAATATTCGATTAGTGAATTATAATAAGATACAAAACACGTTTATGCTTACATATTTGAGGAAAGAAGCAATAATTATGTCATATTCATCATGTTCATTAACTATCAAAATTTCATTTAAGATGTTGCTTATTTTGCTTTGTTTTGATTGTTATCTTTTGTTTTGCTTTACTGTTTTTTGCATGTTTTTGTTTTGTATTTTTTTCCATATCTGGAAAATTGCCACGTTGGCGGTGTACGACCTAAGATTATGCTTAGCTCCCCAATGTCTGCGTACACACACAAAGATAACAAAACTACATGACAATAATGTTTTTTTTNTATATATATAATAAATAGTGTATGTCCATTTGAAAGCTTCAGAGCCACTGTGTCAATATATTGATATTAAAATAATTATATGTACAACCATTCCAAAATACAATAAATACCAAGAGATTAGAGAAAATGTGAAATATCTTTATATTATGAATATCATTTCCTGTTAACTGTACATCTAATATAAAACATATTATGAGAATGGATTAAATTTCTAGGCAAATTCTGTATTATGAAGGTCACGTTTTCAATGTGTTTGTTTGTAAAATGATGACATACGTTTTTGTACACCTCAAAACATTATATATCAATCTATTTGCATGTAAGAGGTAGTTCTCTATGTAAAATGTATACACAAGTATATTACCAGCATTGCGCGCCCGAATACGATTCACACGTTTCTGTGGTACACGGAAGTGGGTCACAAGTCTGAGGTATTGTACCGGCTGAACAGCAATAAGCCGGACACTGGAACACTGTAATAACATATTAAATAGGTCTTACATGTTGTACTTATAATTCTGAAATAGTGTATACAGTAAAACCTGTCTAAACTGAACCAATTTTGGACTGAAGAATTTGTTCAGTTTAGACAGGTGTATGGTTTACACAGGTTCAAATTACATAGACATTTTGTAGATGGGTCTGTGAAGTGAAGTCTATCTGGCTTAGGCATGTCTTCGGTTTACGCAGGGTTCGGGTTTCAACGTATAAGTACTTTTGCTGTGGACTATAGAGAGTAGAATTCTTGGAGAGAGATATGTCCTCTGTATGTAAAAGACATTTCGCAAGATTTAGAGGTAAAAATTATAATGTGCATTGAGGCCGCCACAAACACTCGTTTGTCCCTTCTTAACTCTTCGGGCCCGTGTGGCTCAATGAGTTAGTTAGTTGGATTACCTAACAACTCATACAAGCCTATCACCAATAACGGCGTGGGTTCGCGTCTGGCTTTGTAAATTACAAAGAGAGTGCACTCGACTCGCAGTCTCAAGTGATAAAGTTTACCAGTTGCTTGCCCATGATCGGTTTTCCCCGGGTACACCTGCTTTTTCCACTACTAAAACTAGTCGCCATGATATAGCTGAAATATTGCTGAACGTGGCGTTAAAACACCAAAAATAAATAAAATGAACAATATTAATTCTTCATACTTATCAAGTGGCAGTCAAATGTCTTATCCACGTTTGTCCTACCCCTCCTTCATTTCTGTCTAGTTTGTAGGAAAAACTCGAAGAAAGAAAAGCTTGAAGATGCCAAAGGGGTAAGCACATGCCGTAAATCGAAGAAGGACATACAACATAATTGTCAAAGTCAAAAGAAAAACGACACAGAAAACTAGAGATGGAGCAACACGATCCACAGTAAAAACCAGGGTGGACATTGCTGAGCTTGTTCTTGTGTTGAATAACCATGAACTATTCGTCGCTGAATGTTCAGAAACGAAAATGACCATAAATCTTTATACTTTACTGATACCCTTCGCCATTATGGCCATGGTGGCTGAGTTGCCATGGTATTACTACCAGTATTAAGGTATCCACAAACTTCTTTGTAACAGTGGCAGGTGTTTTCACAGTTCAAATCCTCATAACTATCCACCATAGATAAAATGAACACCCATTATCTTCTTGAATTTGAACATTGTTGTAAAAAGGCAAACATCGGATATATCTGTGTATCAGTAAATAAAAAACGAACAGATATATAAGCGTGGTGTATATTCTTTTAATATTCGTCTAGGTATAAATTATATTTCCAGTTATCTCCCTTTGTCGGTATGCATTTCATTGAAACAAGCTATTATTTGCTATAATGTTGAATAACCTTCATCAGGTACGCTCATTGTCAAAAGATTGGAAAGTTAACAATATAATAATAAAACAATAACTGTTTACAATTCCGGAGCACATAAGTTCACCACCGAATATAGTACGGTTAGTGTTGCTCGATCATTCACAACCGGATATAATACGGTTAGTGTTGCTTGATCTTTCACAACCGGATATAGTATGGTTAGTGTTGCTCGATCTTTCACCACCGGATATAGTACGGTTAGTGTTGCTTGATCTTTCACAACCGGATATAGTACGGTTAGTGTTGCTCGATCTTTCACAACCGGATATAGTATGGTTAGTGTTGCTTGATCTTTCACAACCGGATATAGTATGGTTAGTGTTGCTCGATCTTTCACCACTGGATACAGTATGGTTAGTGTTGCTCGATCTTTCACAACCGGATATAGTATGGTTAGTGTTGCTCGATCTTTAGTTTTCTTAGTAGTATTTTGTAGATCATTGTTTTGCCTTTTGTCCTTTTTCTTTTCGCTATTGCATTTTCCGCTTACGGCTTCCGATTACCCCAGAGGTATTTAAAAACTTTTGAGATGTACTTTATTTACCATATGCTACATTTGACGCCATAGTCAGAAACACATGTTCTACTGACTTCTTCTTCTGACTACCCATTTGGTATCTTCATTTTTTTCTTGCCAACTCGACACAAAATGAGGCAAAGTTTATATTGAAATTTATTTTATTTTCAAGTACTGTAAATGAAAAAAAAGGTAATTGGAATATAACTCAGTCTTAGCTATATTGAGAGGATATTTTGCAAAGTTTAATTACCACGTTGTTTGTTGTTTTTGTTTTATGGTAAATAAATACACAACATACGGTATCATGTAAATGTGAATATCAATTGTTCTTGAAACTTGATTGGTCCCTATTAAATATCATGCTTTCCCGTCAAGTATAAAGTTACCTTCACACGTTGGACCATCCCATGGCGGCCGGCAGATACATCCATTCCTTCTACAGACTCCCCCGTGTTTGCATGGGATTGGAAAACATGGATTTGGATTTCCCTGGACTACAATAATTGAAATTTAATATCAAATAAAACATAAAACATCTTTGACAATTGGCTTGGACTCCACATTGATATCATGAAAACCAGAAGATAACACGCTACATTATTATATACGGTTGTGTACATTATATTACAAAATATAAGAAATTTCTGTGAAGATGTTCTTGTTCATTAGACAATAATTCACGAGTCAAACTTCCCTTTCAGTATACATAGTGACCGACGCATCCATTTTGAAATCATTTTGAATATTTCAAAGTAAACTTTATAGGAAATGACGAATATTTCAATTGTATTGTAGTGGCAGTTTCTTAGATTGGTGAAACCGGGGTACCCAAAGAGAACCACTGATCTGCCATAAAGCGATGTCTATCTGTGTCATGGTACAGGAAATCCTGTCTAGACCGAATAATGTTGTTGTTGTCAGTTTCTTTGGATTGTCATTTTTTAATTGCGTCTCGGTTTCTCTAACTTTTATTTCAGTAACATCCCAAAGTCAAGCATTCTTGTTTAATCTCCATAAACCGAACACAAAAGCTGATCCCAAGGAGAATCGATTTAGACAGGTATTGTAACGCGTACATCTGGTCACGGGCAGGAAACGTGATTATAAGCTTTATTAGTGATATACAAATGTACTTTGACTTGATTACAAAGGAATATGAACTCATAATGTTTTACTTCTAAAATATTTATTATAAACCTTTCAACTGTAACACATACATTGTATCCAACATTGTATTTTAAGCTTTCCAAGAAAATATTATACAATTGAAGACTTTCGATGAAGGGAATACAAGGATTGATCAACCCATGGAACATGATATTCACCGAGAAATGGGTTGATCAATCCTTGTACTCACCGAAATTGAAAGTCATTAACTGTTTTATTATTATAGGATTAAACACTGTTTTTTAGGAAATTATTTATGTATAAACTCCGACAACTCATCCACAAACTGAATAAAGTCCGAAGGACTTTATGTAAAGTTTGTGAGTGAGCTGACGGAATTTATACATACATAATTTCCTAAAAACACAGTGTTTAATCCTTATAATTCTTATCTTTGGACATCGTGTTTCTTTTCTACGCTAAATACTATTAAAGAAATAACCAAGGAGAGTCTCAAACAATGGACATGATGGTAAACTGAAAAAAAAATCGGCGAAATGTTATTGACGACTTTGGAACATAACCAACATGACGTCATTGGCGTCATATGAAGACTTCCAGTTTGAAACGTAAATATTAGACGTTATTTGGCTTCGTGTACGCTTCAGGTTTGATACAATTTAACTAAAATAAGTGTTCATGGTAAGCTTTTTAAATATTTTTGTGTATTGTTGTAAATATGACATGTATAATTTCACATTTTCAAGATGGCAGATCATTGTTAGTATCATTGCTCGTAGATTTATACGCGTGGAATGACCGGGGGAAAAAGTAGTCTTGTGAAAGGAAATATCGATTTATAAATTCCTTTTGAATGACGTAGAATAAGTGAAGATATCCAATCGGATTACGAGTTATTGATAAATTCTAGTAAGAATAGAATTATATGAAATGAAATCAAATTTGAATGAACACCAAACAGCGCCGACTTTGTTCCCCAGACACCCCAACGTCTGCCATTATTAATTTATTTGTATACCGGAAGTAGTAAGAACGCATCTGATTAGTCGATGACAAAACTTAACACGATGATGATTGGCTACTACTTTTAAGATAATTGGGAAACACCATTTATATTTTAAGATGTCTGGAGAAGGTTTGGAATATTATGTTCACCTCTCATGACTTTTTGCGCGTTGAATATAACGTTTTATAAAGAAACTTTACTAGGGACGTCAGCCAATCAGAAAAGACATTATCTGAAGTCGTATAATAAATTCGTTTGTAGGTTGGTCAGTAGGCTTCATGATATGTTTCTTTCTTTTCTATTTTTTTTGGTGAATTTGTTTTGTTCGTTTGTTTTAACGTTTGATTAATCTTTCGGTTTTTTTTTCGGGTTTTTTTTTTGCAGTTTTGCTTTTTTAATTATTGTTTAAGCTTTGGTATATAATACGTGATAAATCACTCTATACATAGCTATGTTACATTGAAATACACAAAATGTAACACAACCCCATGACAATCATGAGGTGAACTCAGATGCCCAGGAAGGATAAGAAGTTCCTGCTCCACATGTGACACCCGTCGTATTACTCTTGTTACTACTCCACTGATAAGATATGAAGTAGGTACAAACCTAACTGTGAGTATGAAGCATTGCACATTTTTATATGAGCAAGTGGACACAGCCCAGCCAGAATAGCCCAGTCAGATGTAACTGGTACCAAATTGGCTACAAAGTCCATGTAAACATGGATTCGGACCACATGGGCCCGTGTACAAGTATGTACCTGGATCCAAAGGTTGAAAAAATTGTTTAGTATGAAAATGATCCTCGCATATACACACATATAGAGATAAGCTCAAAAACATCAAACATCTCCCTGGAAACCTCGACAATATAAACATTACGCATGGTATAGTTTATTATCAGATGTTTAGCTGATATGTACTTATCTTATTATCAGATGTTTAGCTCAGATGAACTAACCTTATTATCAGATGATTAGATGATATGTACTTATTTTATTATCAGATGTTTAGCTAAGATGAACTTATCTTATTTTCAGATGATTAGCGGATATAAATTTATCTTGTTATCAAATGTTTTAGCCGGTATGAACTTACCTTATTATCATATGTTTAGCTGATAATTACTAACCGTATTTTCAGATGTTAAACTGACATGTACTTTTCTTATAATCTGATTTTTAACTGATATGTACTTATCTTTTTATCAGATATTTAGCTGATATGAACTTATCTTATTATCATAAATTTAGCTGATATTTATTAACCTTAGTGTCAGATGTTTAGCTGATAATTACTAACCTTATTATCAGATGTTTTAGCCGATATGAACTTACCTTATTTTCAGATGTTTAGCTGATAAGAAGTTATCTTATTATCAGATGTTTTGGCTTATATGAACTTATCTTATTTCAGATGTTAAGCTGATAGTTACTAACCTTATTATCAGATGTTTTGTTGATATGTATTTATCTTATTTTCAGTTGTTTAGCTGATAATTACTAACTTTATTATCAGATGCTTAGTTGATAATAACTAACCTTATTATCAGATGTTGAGGTGATAATTACTAACCTTATTATCAGATGTTTAGCTGATAATTACTAACCTTATTATCAGATGTTTAGCTGATAATAACTAACCTTATTATCAGATGTTTAGCTGATAATTGCTCACCTTATTATCAGATGTCTAGCTGATAATTACTAACCTTATTATCAGAGGTTTAGTTGATAATTGCTACTCTTATGATCAGATGTTTAGCTGATAATTGCTACCTTTATTATCAGATGTTTAGCTGATAATTACTAGCCTTATTATCAGATGTTCAGCTGATAATTATTAACCTGAGTAGCAGACGTTTAACTGATTTGTACCTATATTTTTTATCAGATTTTTAGCTGATATGAACTTATCTTATTATCAGATAGTTAGCTGATATGAACTTATCTTATTATCAGTTGTTAAGCTGATATGAACTTATCTTAATATCAGATGTTTAGCTGATATGTGCTTACCTTATTATCAGTTGTTTAGCTGATATGAACTTATCTTGTTATCAGATGGTTAGCTGATATGTGCTTACCTTATTATCAGTTGTTTAGCTGATATGAACTTATCTTGTTATCAGATGGTTCGCTGATATGTAGTTATCTTATTTTCAGATGTCTAGCTGATAATTACTAGCCTTATTTTCAGATCTTTAGCTGGTATGTATTTATCTTATTTTCAGATGTTTAGCTGATATGAACTTATCTTATTATCAGATGTTTTGACTGATATGAACTTATCTTATTTCAGATATTTAGCTGATAATTACTAACCTTATTATCAGATGTTTAGCTGATATGTATTTATCTTATTTTCAGATGTTTAGCTGATATATACTTACCTTATTATCAGATGTTCAGCTAATAATTACTAACCTTATTATCAGATGGTTAGCTGATAATTGGTACCCTTATTATCAGATG
>MJUT01043443.1:340073-355332 GCA_002080005.1 Gigantidas platifrons
ACAGGGATCTGGGTCACATGGATCAGGAATCACAACTGAATAAAAAATTAATTCTTCAAGTAACAGGTTTCATGTATATTTTTTTTTTACTGAAGTTGGTTATACAGTTAACTACGCAATCTTTCTCTATCAGTATGAGAGTTTAGGTTTTAATCCACGCAAATTGTAAGGTGCTTTCGATACAGTCGCATGGTGTAACATTGTCAGGGACACGTTGTTTGTTTGTGTTTTTATCCGGGTACTCCGTTGTCCTATAATACTAAAACTGACCACAACGATAAAGCTAAAACATTATCAAGAGTGGTGTTTAACAGCCAGTAAGATCTCCTTGATTTTAATGTTCAGACATATACATAGAATTCAATGGTACATTGGTATGTAAAAAGTCGAGAAAAATAAAACAATTTTATATTCAATTGTACGAGTTTGGAAACGGGTAGAAACTCGGGAAAGCTTACTTACCATACATGCGACAACAAATAAGACAATAACAAATAGCCTACAATGACACTAGTATCCTACCTTGGCAATACGTTCCATTGAAGCCATCAGGACAAGTACAGCTTGGGCTTCCGTAGTAACTAGTACAATTACCGCCATTTACACAAGGGTTTGGGTTACATGGATCTATAAATATAACATGTACAAAAATATTATTCACCATTCCAAGTACAGTAGGATTAATTGGGTAAGAAATTATCACGAGCGACAAACGACGAAGGTAAATTACAATAAAAAAAAGAATGAGGATGGATGACTGAGCTTACATGTGACTGATGAATCTTTAACGATCTTATGTGAATATTTACTGTAGGTGAGCGAGTGTTGCTTTTAACATCAAGTACGTCATTGTCTATGCAATATCGAGGGCCCGGTGGCTCAATGAGTAGTTGGGTTTCCTAACAACTCATAGAAGCCTATCACCAATACGCCATGGGTACGCACCCGGCTTTGTAATTTACCAAAAAGTGTGCATTAGACTCGCAGCTGCAAGTGATACAGTTTAACAGTTGCTTGCCCATGGTCGGTGGTTCTCTCCAGGTACACCGGCTTCTTCCACCACTAAAACTGGTCGCCATGATATAGCTGAAATATTGCTTAAAGTGGCGTCAAAACATCAAAATTCAAAATCAAATCTATACAATAGCATAGCTACCAAAACTTACAGTTTGATGAGATGATGGTTATTTGTTACTTCCACTACACCAACATTCTTATCAATATTTGTATAGTGATATATGTAACACCCTGACACAGCATTTCATTTGGAGACAACCAGTCTGTCTTCTTACTGTTTTCGATGAGGGATTTGCTAAGAAGCAACAAATATGATTCATTCGGCGCTCGATCCCATGCATAAGAGCACACGAGAAAAGAAAAATAAACATTATACCACTGAAACTGTCTAAATATAGAGTAGAGTTTGCATAAAAATCATTTAAAAGAACGGCTGGAAATTGTAGCAAATGTATGAAAAGAAGATTTTGAAGATACCAAAGGGGCCATCAGAATCCGTATATCGAAGAATAGACAACACAATGGACACATTACTTGTTAATTATGTTTTTTTAATACATTTGAATAAATGTTTATAACATTCCAGCTGCACCTGCATATGGAGTATATACGTTGATACGATATCCAATAGCTTGTGGTTCCTATAAGGATTTCCGTGATAGAGGGTTGCTGCTACATGTAACAAAGTCATAAATTTGACCGTTATGGAATATATTCCACTTGTCGTAAATACTCCCGGTCCTTGCCTCATTCACGACTTATCACGGGGTTTGTAACTAGATTAGGACCGAGGGTGCCACTAGTTGAGCAAGAACTGCTTACCCTTCCGGAGCTCATACGTTCAGCCCCGGTTTTTAGTAGGGTTCCTGTTACTCGATCTTTAGCTTGATGTGTATGTTTTATAGATTATTGTTTGTCCTTTTGTACGTTTTCTTTTGGTCAGTTAGTTGTCTGTTCTTCGATATACGGATTCTGATTGTCCTTTTGGCATCTTCAAACTCTTCTTGGACCCATACATCTAGCATATCCCCGCCATCTTTATTGAATATGTTTCTTAGGGATGTCGATACTAATATGATACTTTACCACATTGTATTGGAGGTATTACCCATCCATGGTAATCATAGAACACAGGCTCACATGTACACAGGTTGTTACTGAAACATTAAAATGCTTACATAATGAGTGAGTTAATAAACGTTACAGAAATCAGGAGGAGCCATCAAGAATAGGCAATCCAAAGACACCGGCAAACAATAAACGGATAACAAAAACGTAGATATCAAATTTAGTGCGCACGACGTGTTTATAGATTAACCTTTATCGGTACGCTCAAAGGCGAAAGATTGGCAAAGCAAATGATTGAAGAGTGAGCACAAGAAACACAACGAAGACAAAGAAAGTAATAGATGAACAATATTTCAGCTGAATGAACGCAAAACAAAGTTGTCTTTAAGAGACGATGTTGATAAGTGCTTATGTGAGATCACCTAGGCGTGTTGGATTTGTATAGTGCCATCTCAATAAAACGTTCTACCAAAATACGTGTCGCTCTAATTTGACTCCTTACGACTACGTACTCAGCGTAGAAGCAACAAATATCAATTTAATAGCATTAGGTTTAACCCTCAAAGCGATGGAGCCCATTATACTTCGCTATTAAAGGGGACACAATCTATGAAAAGTGGTAATCAAGGAATAACAGTACTGTATTTGAAGAGTTGGAGGTGTCAATTGTGAATTTGACGGTGACAAATGCCGTTTTACTGGCGACGCGAAGCGGAGCCAGTAAAACGGATATTTGCGACGGTCAAATCCACAATTAACACCGACAACTCTTCAAATAAAGTACTGCTATTCCTATTCTCATGAAATTCTCCAAACATGTACACACTAGTTTGAAAACATCCAAATAAATGACGAAATATATGCACTTTTCAAATTTCTTCCGCTAAAAAATAATAATGTAGTTGTTTAAGGATCCGCCATCTTGAAAGCGTGAAATCGTACATGTCATATGTACAACAATACACAAAAATAATTGAAATGCCTCCCTTGAAAACTTATTTTAGTCTTAGTTAAATTATATCTAAATTGAAGCGTACACGAAGCCAAATAACGTATGATCTTTACATTTTAAACTGGATTCCTTCATATGACGTCACGTTGTTTATGTGCCAAAGACATTCAACAATATTTCCCGGGATTTTAATTGTTGTGCTTTTCATACCCATGGATATGAAAGAAGACATTTTTATGCTCAGTATTGCATTATAATGGACAGTAAACTCGATTTGCGACCATCAAATCTCCAATTGATGACGTGAAATTTTCAAATACAATACAATTATCTCCTAAATAGATCGTCAGCGTCAAATTCATAGTCGGAAATATCTGGATCAGCCATATTGTTTACAAACAAGTACATTCGGCGTAGGAATATAACATTCCTTCAGGCCTGTCAACTGCAGATTTGACAGCTCTCGATAGCCAATGAAAATACGCGTTACATTATAATAAAGTTTATATTTATACAATCTGGACTGCATTATTCCACCTTAAATGCATCATGGTTGTGAGTTAAGATTTCGCGGTTAGTTTCATTGGTGGTAGAAATCGGACAACAGGGGTAAACCAGTTACCTGCCTCAAGAGACCGTAAAACTTTGTTAGATAAGTCAGTATCGAATAAATCCCGAACAAAGCTAAAATCAGATTATTTTGTATTGGACATGAAAAATCAATAATAAAGTTACTAAAAATTCCTCTTTGAAAACTGTGACAAAAGTCATTCATTTCAATATTTTTAATAAGAAATTAAGAAACATGACGATTTTGATTATTGCAATACATAATGCTTACCAACATCTTGTATAAGGGTATTCAGGGCATGTCGCAGTGTCACATGGAGGAGGGTCACAAGGAACAGGTAGTGTAGTATTTCCACAATCAACTACAGGACACTGGAATTCTAAAATATACAATACAACAACGCATACATGTATACAGTATGTGGACAAAAGTGATCCCGTTTCCGCTATCTTCCCAATATATTTCAAATAAAATCACTTATTTTCATAACATTCTCATGAAGTCATTCCTTAGCCGATTTTCATGAAATTTTCACTTTAAAAACAGAATTAATTAGAGTTTATCTTAATATCTTCATGTAATTTGTTCGGACTTTTATTTGCAAGCATTTATGTTTTAAATACAAATGTAATTTCTTCATTTCACAATTTTATATGATTATGTAGTAAGATTTGGTGAAAAAAATTAAACTTTGTTTTTAAATCAATTCTTAAGAGAAAGTAGAAATACAATTATTTGCAAATTATACGAAGAAGGAACTATATTTATTTCTGCATTTAATGCTGAAAATTCCATGAGTTCAGATAAGGAATGACTTCATGAGAATGTTATGAAAATAAATGGCTTTATATGAAATATATTGGGAAGATGGCGGAGACGGAATCACTTTTCTCCACATGCTGTACAACTAAACACGTAGATATCTAATCTAGTGCGCATGATTCGTTTCCAAAATAAACTTCATTATGTACGTTCAGAATCAAAAGATTGGAAAGCCAGATCACTTAAAAGTATTTTTATGTAAGAAAACGAAAGTGCTTAAACAGGATAGTTCATTTAGCTGAGTTCACATATGCTTGACATATGTCATAGTGTTAGACTGCGTTGCATTTGTTTGCGTACAATGAAATATCAGATTAAAATGAAACATTTATTTTACATCCATATTTTTTTTAGGAGGATATACTGTTTCAGTTACCATGGATACTGATATGTTCATGCACCATTAATGAAATATGGTAGAAATACCAAACACGTGTAAAGAAGTATAGTTGATAATGTATTATGTCCTGGTCATTTTAAACATTTTAATATCTAAAATGTCCGTTTAGTAAAATATGGAATGATAATGTCTATATATTGTACACCTGAGATGTGATCTCATTATTCAAAATAAGCATTATAAATGTCAAGTTGCTATTAAAATGGACAGAACAAAAAATGATAAACAACAAATTTATATTCACATGTCTGATCCCCGTATGTTGCCTGGCATGCAAAGCAAACTTCCATTGACATGCATAGTAAATTTCACATGTCAGACTTTTCTAAAGTTGATTGCCATAAATACGTATGACAATAAAACGTAGATATATAATGTAGTGCGAACTATGCATTTCTGGATTAACCTTCATCAGGTAGGCTCAAAATCGAAAGATTGGAAATCCAAATGATTTAAAGTTTTGGGAGTAATAAAACTGAAGGACCTAAACAGGATAGCCAAAATCGGCTAAGGTCACCTATGTATGTGGTGGAGAACCTGTTCCACGTCGATTGGCATAAATATAAATGCCAAATTACGTTCATATGTCAGACCTGTCCCACGATGATTGACATAAATACGTATGATAACTTACGCCCACATCTCGGACCTCCAAATGGTTCTGGACATTCACACACATAGCCACCACTATTTTCTGTACAATTTCCGTCATGTTTACATGGGTTAGGTGAACATGGATCTGGTGCAACTAAGATAAGATAAATATATTTAGATATCCACTGTGTATGTCCTACGTCGATTGGCATATGTGTGATAATTTACGGTACCTCGATTTACCGATATTCGTCAATATATTTTTAGTCCGTTTATGAAAAGAAAGATTAAACAGTGATGTGTATCAATTCTACCAATATTAATGACTTGAACACCCACATCTAGCTTCAAACCATTGCTAAGAATAAAGACAATAACATATGGCGTTAACATTTACAGGCAGGCACAAACATGTGGCGGGTTGAAACGCTTAAATGAGTAACATTGCATGTATAAGATGGTGGTTTATTTACAATTTCAATAGACGTGGCTTGCTACTCTGATTTCATTACAAAATACAGGTATCACACATATTGCTTGTTATTTTAAAATAAATTTAACTCACCTTGACAATTAGGTCCAGCGTACCCATCGATACAGTAACACTTATACCCAGACGGATTTGATGGATATGGAGCACAATAGCTTCCATGAAGACAAGGATTTGGAACGCATGGGTTATCTAGATTAAATATAAAATACATAGAGACAAAAACACATGCATACAAATGGTTTTACCATAAGATGAGAAATTCGTAATGTACTTGCATTTCGTTCTTATAAGCTAACATTGTTATACAATTATAGTAGTTTGTAGAGGTTAATATGCCCAAAAATCTAGTTTAACACGGCCAGGCTATGAGTATAGAATTTTCAGCCGTTTCTGTCATTTCTCGATCTGGTTGTTTAACTGTTTCTACATATAGATATAATTATGGAATGAACTATTCTTAGGACAGCATTAGAAATTGAAATTCAGATTTACCTAACGACAAACTTTTAACAGGTCCTTCTAAGATTAATTTCATAATAAAACAATTATTACACTCATATGAGATGAGCATCGAATTGTCATTCTACGAGGTTGTTTTTTCCACTGGTTGACATCTGTCTATGTTTACCTCATATGAAGGCAACAATTCTATATTATTATACCTTAAATAATATTTCACTTTATTACATGACTGCAAGTTAGCTTGCATGTGATTGGCTTAAAACTGATTAAGAGTTTTTGAATACGTGCGATATCACCCCTCGGATCCAAAAAGATCCTGACAGGTGTCCGGACAGTGATATCACCATCGCAAGGTATAAAATTAGATGGTTAAAACCGGACTTTTGCTATCATATCAAATTCGTTCTTTAGTCGTTCAATAACCAATGAGATTGCATTTAACATTTGTTGTTTCGGCTGAATCATAAACAAATGCTCAAAATGACGATGAAGTTAACAATAAAAACAAACAAAAAACATTTTCATGAAATAAAACAATTACTGACTTTGGAATATGTTACTATCTTGTTTATCGACCCTTCGAAACGTTATATTATATTTTTTCAGGTTTATAAATCCAGATATCAACCTATTCAAAAGTCAATAGTTGTATAATATAAGAGTAATATGACAAGACAAATTATGCTGACCATAGAGACAATCGGATGCTAACCTAAAGATATATAATGAAGAGGGAAACAACAGGTTGTCGCCCAGTCAACACCCCCTTATAACCGGAAGTGTTTTTTTTCAGTCCGTTTCCGTAATTTTATGCCGGAAATTAAGGCTGTGATCACATGGTAGTTGGATTTACAACTACCTATGCAAGCAGCGCCTAAAACAAGTGATGTTGTGAGTTCGAATGTCGATCAGGGCGATGTGTCTAACAATTGTATATTATTATACATTACATGATATTTATGTAATAAAGTTTGTGATACAGTTTATCAGTGACTTGCGACAGGTCGGTGGTTTTCTCCACCAATAAAACTGACCGCCGCTGTATAACTGAAATATTGTTGAAACAAACATAGGAAAAATTATAAACCTTGAACTACATCAATAATGTCAAGTTGTTTTTAACAGTTATTATCTGAAGGTAACATACCATCACATGCTGAACCGGAATAACCTGAATGACAGATGCATGTATAATATCCATCACCCGGAATACAATGTCCATGCGTACATGGATTCGGGTTACATGGGTCATTGTCTAAAATATACAATTAGTGAGAAAGGAAATATGGATGCAAATAATCACGCGATACAAATATAGAGATATCAAAACTACTAGTAACATGCACTTAGTGCCTATCACCACTTACGTTTTTGGCAATGTGTACTCGAAGCAACATCATGTGATAATTTGTTGACAATGAATTGAGACCCGGTACTTTATAATGATTTTATTGTCAATATATATACAATTGGATTGGGAACAAGTTTTTACAACTTACTAGTCCCTTACCATACAAATACATTAATAGCATATCAAATGGCAGCAAATGTATAGGTTATATCATTTATAATTAGTAAATTAAACAAAATAATGTCAAACCAAGTATACATATTAAATATTGTTTTATTATTTAACAGAAAAAAGGGGGTGAGGTAAAAATTAGCAAATTGTGTTGAGATAATATCACGGTTGGGGATATTTAATTATTAAATCTACAAGTTTGTTACATCCAAAGAGTATATATTCTATAGAGATGGGAACAATGTTATTAAAACATTTAAACAAAGAAGTTATATTGTATTGATAAAGTGGACATTCTAGAAAACAATGAATAGCATCCTCAAATAAATGACCACAAACACAACGTGGATCATACTTCAAATGTCGGTAGTTTTCTCCGGGTACTCCGGCATCTTCCACCAATAACATTAACCGCCACGATATCACTAAATTATTGTTGAAAGTGGCCTTAAGCACAACAAACCAACTAAAAAGCAAAAATAACGAACATGTCAAATCTTTGTTGTAGATATTTTAGTATACATAATTCTTGATCAGACAATAAGTTATCACAGAGTTATTTCCCTACAGATGAGTTGTGGTATACAGAACCATGCTAAGTTTGAAGATAGCAAAAGTGTAATCAGAAGGCGTTAATCGACGAAAAAGGACAAGAGGACAAAGAATAATCTACAAAACACTGCACGAAAAATTAAAGATCCCCACTACGATCCAGGGATAGGAAATTCCTACTCTACTAATAAAGTACAATATGTCTAACAGATCACAGTTGTGGGAGGTTGTCTGGGTGTTAAGAGGGTTGATATCCTTTGATGCAGAGCCGTGGTACTCGTATGATAGTTGAATTTACAATGACCTATGAAATCAGTGCCTATCACCACTAACGTTGTGATTTCGAATCTCTGTCATACAACATTACGTGATAAATTTTGTCAGTGACTGGTGGCAGGTCGATGGGTTTCTCCGGTTTTCTCCACCAATAAAACTGATCGTCAAGATATAACTGAAATATTGTAATACAATTAACAATTCTTAATTAATTTATTTCTGTCTTGAATTTAAACTTTTTAAATAGTCCATTTTACTTACCATCACATGTTGGTCCAGCGTAACCTGAATTACAGGTGCATGTGTAAGTTCCGCCACTCCCAACACACTGTCCATGAGTACATGGATCGGGATTACATGGATTATAGTCTAAAATATACATGGTAGACTATACTATGTTGTACATCGTGATGAAATATACCAGAACAAAAAACAACAAAAAAACATCATGCAATTCAGAACCTGATAATCGGTCGTATTTGGTTAAATTGATAACTTACAGTATATATGATTCTTATCTGACTAATTGTTCATATTAGATAATTTATCATGACATTTAGACTGTGGAGCAATTTATGAAAATATAAGAAGTCAGACCTTGAACATTTACTGTTCGTGTGTTTTAAATCTATTTGCAATATATATATAATGCAGTTTTACTTAATAACACGGAAAGGGGGTCGGTAAAACAGATATTTGTGAACGTCAAATCCACAATTCACACCACCATTTCTTCAAATACTATAACTTGTTTTTTTATTTATTCTTTTTATGTATTATAATGCACGACAAACATAGTTCAATTAACTGTACGAAAGGGTCTAGAAATGGCAATAAATGACATGCCGCGAAATATTGTCGACTAGTTACAGTTTCGCTTTCGCTATAGAAGAACATATAGTCTTTAATAACCAAATAGCGCAATCCTTCTACCAGAACAATAATGATAATAGCCCGTAGTGAGGTGTGCTCGACTTGACATTTTAATGAAAGAGTTAATTAGGCACAAAATAAACGTGGACGATATTCAAGGGGAAATTCAGTCTTTTTCTCCCAGAAAGGTTACCAGACATGACAAAATGGCAGAACAGTGCTCAAAAGAAGAAGAGCATATTATTTGGAGTGTGTGTATATGTGTACACGTTTGTAATTATATCTTAACTGTCATCGCTCCTGAAAATGTTGTTCGACCCATTATTACGTACCACACGTTGTTCCAGAGTATCCAGAATGACAACTACATTGGACAGATCCACCACTGGAAGTACAGGTTCCGTGTGTACAGGGGTTCGGAACACATGGGTCATAGTCTAAAACATACACGACAATGTTATAATTTTATGCAATAAACAGAAAATAAACAAATATCACAACACTATGTATGTACCTCTAATGTAAAAGTTAATAAATCCAAGCGAGAAGGTGTTTGAGTTTTCGATTGATTCCTGCTGAACTGAAGTTGTCGCATTACACATATCACAATGATGCAGTAGTCCCATAGTGGCAATTATTTATCTAAGCAATTAACATTAACAGAAAATAGCCACACAGTTGTTTACCAAGGATTATACAACTTTTGTGGTTGGTATGTGCGCATGCGTGATTTACCTTTTTTCTTCTTTTTTTTTTTTTTTTTTTGCGGTCCGTGTTGCTCATCTTTTTATTTTTTTGTGTTATCCTATTATGTGTGTTTATCTACTGAGTTCCGTGTTGAGATGTCCGTTAGGGAATTCCGCATAGTAAAGATGTTCGGTTCGTCTTTACCTCCCATTTTTTGTAGGAGGACGCATGTTTTATTTACATTATTTCTATATGTGTGTGTATAGTGGAGTACAACACATATTGTGTTGTGCTTTTGTTTTCTTCTTCATCACCTTGTGTACCCTATATCGTCAGTTTCTCTGGATTGTCCTTTTTTGATTCCCCCTTCAGTATCATATTCTCTTACGTATATTTACAATTTCTAACTGATTTATTTTGGTCATACATTTGTTGATTAGTCCATTATACTTACCATCACATGTTGATCCATGGTAGCCTGAATTACATGTACATGTGTAAGTTCCGCCACTGTCAACACACTGTCCATGATGACATGGATCCGGAAAACATGGGTTATAGTCTAAAATATACATGGTAAACTATACTATATTGTAAATTATGAAGCAATTTATAAAAATCAAATCAGACCCTGATACCAGCTCGTACTTTTTTAAACTATTTATAAAGCAGTTTTACTGAATCCCTTGTATAACAGATAAAATCGACAATTCACGATGCCATTTCTTCATATGCAATATGTGTTTTATTCATTTCTTGACTTAAGCCTTTGTTACTCCCCTGTGGAACATAGGTCACATACAATTCCTCTCCATTTCACTATGTTCCTTGCTAGTTGTTGTAATGTGTTCCAGTTGTAACCACTGTCGGTCATTTCTTTCTCCAGCACTCTACGCCAGGTTTGTTTTGGTCTTCCTCTTTTTCTCTTTCCCTGAGGTGTCCATCTTAGGGCTTGGCAAGTGATGTTACATCTGCCTTTCCTTAGTGTATGTCTTAGCAATTTCCATTTCCTTTTCTTTATTTCTTGTATGACTGGTATCTGGTTTGTTCTTTCCCAAAGGTGTTCATTGGTAATTTTGTTTGGCCATCATATGCGTAGGATGTTCCTCAGACACTTGTTGATAAAGGTCTGGAGTTTCATTTCGTTTGCTATTGTTTATTCATTACAATGCACGACAAACATAAGTGTACGAAATGGTCTAGAAAATGCATTAACTGAAACACCGAGAGCTATTGTCGAGTTACAATTCTCTTTCGCTATAGAAGTTAAACAATGTCATATGCTTTTATTACCAATTACTGCAATCCTTTTACCAAAACAATAGTGATAATAGCCCGGAGTAAGGTGAAAGAGTTAGTCAGGCACTAACTGAACGGGCACGGTATTCAAGGGTAAATTAAGTCTTTTTCCTTCAGAAAGCCTAACAGACATGATAAAAATGGCTGCAAATGTTCAAAACACGCGCATAGTATTTGGAGTGTGTGCATATGTGTGCATGTTTCTAATTATGTCTTAATTGTCATCGGTCCCAAAAATGATGATCGGACCAACAAGACTTACCACATATGATTCCAGAGTATCCAGAATGACAATTACATTGGACAGATCCGCCACTTGAAGTACATGCTCCGTGTGTACATGGGTTTGGATTGCATGGGTCGTAGTCTAAAACACACGTAACAATCTTATCATTGTATGCAATAAAATGCAAATTAAATCAGATCATAGCAATATGTCTGTACTTCTAATGTAAAAGTTAATAGGTCAAAGCGAGACATGTTTCCTGCTTAACTGAAATTGTCCCATTGCGGTTAGGCATAGGGTTATGGTTGCTAAAGCCACTCTCAACAATATTTCAGTTATATCGTGGCGCTTTGTTTTGATTGGGGAAGAAACTGGAGAAAACCACTGACCTGCCGCAAATCACTAACAGCCTGATCACATAATGCTGTATCAAGTATGTCTCTCCAGAGCGGGATTTGAACTAGTGGTGTTAGGTACTGATTGCACAGATAGTTGGACTTACGATCACGACCATGACGACCCCAGATGTCCTATTACATATTGCACATCATATCACAATGATGCTGAAGGTACGTAGTAACAATTATCTATCTAATCAATTAATTAACATTTAAAAACAATTACAAGGCAATTTTTACTATCGATTATGCAACTATGGTGGTTGGTTGGTTAAACATATTTATTTGTCATAAACAAGACAAAGTATCGGGCACAAATTATACAATTTAGGTTGCCGTCTCCGTTAGTTGGTTTGTGACCATTGATGCTCTATCTAATTCACAATTCTTAATTTATTTCTGGCATAAATTTAAACTTTTATCTTAGTTATGTTACCATCACATGTTGATCCATGGTAGCCTGAATTACATGTACATGTGTAAGTTCCACCACTCGCAACACACTGTCCGTGAGTACATGGATGTAGAGCGCATGGGTTATAGTCTAAAATATACATGGTAGACTATAATATGATGTACATCGTGATGAAATATACCAGAAAAAAAGAAAAAAAAACATCATGCAATTCAGAACCTGATAACAGGTCGTATTTGGTTAAATTGATAACTTACAGTATATATGATTTTTATCTGACTAATTGTTCATATTAGATAATTTATCATGACATTTAGACTGTGGAGCAATTTATGAAAATATAAGAAGTCAGACCTTGAACATTTACAGTTCGTGTGTTTTCAATCTATTTGCAATATATATATAATGCAGTTTTATTTAATAACACGGAAAGGGGGCCGGTAAAATTGATATTTGTGAACGTCAAATCCACAATTCACACCAACATTTCTTCAAATACTATAACTTGTTTTTTTTTATTGATTCTTTTTATTTATTATAATGCACGACAAACATATTTCAATTATCTGTACGAAAGAGTCTAGAAATGGCAATAAATGACATGCCGCGAAATATTGTCGACTAGTTACAGTTTCTCTTTCGCTATAGAAGAACATATAGTCTTTAATAACCAAATAGCGCAATCCTTCTACCAGAACAATAATGATAATAGCCCGTAGTGAGGTGTGCTCGACTTAACATTTTAATGAAAGAGTTAATTAGGCACAACATAAACGTGGACGGTATTCAAGGGAAAATTCAGTCTTTTTCTCCCAGAAAGGTTACCAGACATGAAAAAATGGCAGAACAGTGCTCAAAAGAAGAAGAGCATAGTATTTGGAGTGTGTGTATATGTGTACACGTTTGTAATTATATCTTAATTGTCATCGCTCCTGAAAATGTTGTTCGACCCATTATTACGTACCACACGTTGTTCCAGAGTATCCAGAATGACAACTACATTGGACAGATCCACCACTGGAAGTACAGGTTCCGTGTGTACAGGGGTTCGGAACACATGGGTCATAGTCTAAAACATACACGACAATGTTATAATTTTATGCAATAAACAAAAAATAAACAAATATCACAACACTATGTATGTACCTCTAATGTAAAAGTTAATAAATCCAAGCGAGAAGGTGTTTGAGTTTTTGTCAGACAAAAAAACGTATCAGTAACTTCGGTCAACTCGATTGATTCCTGCTGAACTGAAGTTGTCGCATTACACATATCACAATGATGCAGTAGTCCCATAGTGGCAATTATTTATCTAAGCAATTAACATTAACAGAAAATAGCCACACAATTTTTTACCAAGGATTATACAACTTTGGTGGTTGGTATGTGCGCATGCGTGATTTACCTTTTTTCTTCTTTTTTTTTTTTTATGTTGCGGTCCGTGTTGCTCATCTTTTTATTTTTTTGTGTTATCCTATTATGTGTGTTTATCTACTGAGTTCCGTGTTGAGATGTCCGTTAGGGATTTCCGCATAGTAAAGATGTTCGGTTCCTCTTTACCTCCCATTTTTTGTAGGAGGACGCATGTTTTATTTACATTATTTCTATATGTGTGTTTATACTGGAGTACAACACATATTGTGTTGTGCTTTTGTTTTCTTCTTCATCACCTTATGTACCTTATATCGTCAGTTTCTCTGGATTGTCCTTTTTTGATTCCCCCTTCAGTATCATATTCTCTTACGTATATTTACAATTTCTAACTGATTTATTTTGGTCATACATTTGTTGATTAGTCCATTATACTTACCATCACATGTTGATCCATGGTAGCCTGAATTACATGTACATGTGTAAGTACCGCCACTGGCAACACACTCTCCATGATGACATGGATCCGGATAACATGGGTTATAGTCTAAAATATACATGGTAAACTATACTATATTGTAAATTATGAAGCAATTAACAAAACTCAAATCAGACCCTGATAACAGCTCGTACTTTTTAAACTATTTATAAAGCAGTTTTACTGAATCCCTTGTATAACAGATAAAATCGACAATTCACGATGCCATTTCTTCATATGTAATATTTGTTTTATTCATTTCTTGATTTAAGCCTGTGTTACTCCCCTGTGGAACATAGGTCACATACAATTCCTCTCCATTTCACTATGTTCCTTGCTAGTTGTTGTAATGTGTTCCAGTTGTAACCACTGTCGGTCATTTCTTTCTCCAGCACTCTACCCCAGGTTTGTTTTGGTCTTCCTCTTTTTCTCTTTCCCTGAGGTGTCCATCTTAGGGCTTGGCAAGTGATGTTACATCTGCCTTTCCCTAGTGTATGTCTTAGCAATTTCCATTTCCTTTTCTTTATTTCTTGTATGACTGGTATCTGGTTTGTACTTTCCCAAAGGTGTTCATTGGTAATTTTGTTTGGCCATCATATGCGTAGGATGTTTCTCAGACACTTGTTGATAAAGGTCTGGAGTTTCTTTTCGTTTGCTATTGTTTATTCATTACAATGCACGACAAACATAAGTGTACGAAATGGTCTAGAAACTGCATTAACTGAAACACCGAGAGCTATTGTCGAGTTACAGTTCTCTTTCGCTATAGAAGTTAAACAATGT
>MJUT01043443.1:355951-375045 GCA_002080005.1 Gigantidas platifrons
CCTTATCACATAATGCTGTATCGAGTATGTCTCTCCAGAGCGGGATTTGAACTAGTGGTGATAGGTAATGATTGCACAGATAGTTGGACTTACGATCACGACCACGACGACCCCAGATGTCCTATTACATATTGCACATCATATCACAATGATGCTGAAGGTACGTAGTAACAATTATCTATCTAATCAATTAATTAACATTTAAAAACAATTACAAGGCAATTTTTACTATCGATTATGCAACTATGGTGGTTGGTTGGTTAAACATATTTATTTGTCATAAACAAGACAAAGTATCGGGCACAAATTATACAATTTAGGTTGCCATCTCCGTTAGTTGGTTTGTGACCATTGATGCTCTATCTAATTCACAATTCTTAATTTATTTCTGGCATAAATTTAAACTTTTATCTTAGTTATCTTACCATCACATGTTGTTCCCGAGTAGCCTGAATTACATGTACATGTGTAAGTTCCACCACTCCCAACACACTGTCCGTGAGTACATGGATCTGGAGCACATGGGTTATAGTCTAAAATATACATGGTAGGCTATACTATGCTGTACATCGTGATGAAATATACCAGAAAAAAAGAAAAAAAAACATCATGCAATTCAGAACCTGATAACAGGTCGTATTTGGTTAAATTGATAACTTACAGTATATATGATTTTTATCTGACTAATTGTTCATATTAGATAATTTATCATGACATTTAGACTGTGGAGCAATTTATGAAAATATAAGAATTCAGACCTTGAACATTTACAGTTCGTGTGTTTTAAATCTATTTGCAATATATATATAATGCAGTTTTACTTAATAACACGGAAAGGGGGCCGGTAAAACAGATATTTGTGAACGTCAAATCCACAATTCACACCACAATTTCTTCAAATACTATAACTTGTTTTTTTTTATTGATTCTTTTTATTTATTATAATGCACGAGAAACATATTTCAATTAACTGTACGAAAGGGTCTAGAAATGGCAATAAATGGCATGCCGCGAAATATTGTCGACTAGTTACAGTTTCTCTTTCGCTATAGAAGAACATATAGTCTTTAATAACCAAATAGCGCAATCCTTCTACCAGAACAATAATGATAATAGCCCGTAGTGAGGTGTTCTCGACTTGACATTTTAATGAAAGAGTTAATTAGGCACAAAATAAACGTGGACGGTATTCAAGGGGAAATTCAGTCTTTTTCTCCCATAAAGGTTACCAGACATGAAAAAATGGCAGAACAGTGCTCAAAAGAAGAAGAGCATAGTATTTGGAGTGTGTGTATATGTGTACACGTTTGTAATTATATCTTAATTGTCATCGCTCCTGAAAATGTTGTTCGACCCATTATTACGTACCACACGTTGTTCCAGAGTATCCAGAATGACAACTACATTGGACAGATCCACCACTGGAAGTACAGGTTCCGTGTGTACAGGGGTTCGGAACACATGGGTCATAGTCTAAAACATACACGACAATGTTATAAATTTATGCAATAAACAGAAAATAAACAAATATCACAACAATATGTATGTACCTCTAATGTAAAAGTTAATAAATCCAAGCGAGAGGTGTTTGAGTTTTTGTCAGAAAAAAAACGTATCAGTAACTTCGGTCAACTCGATTGTTTCCTGCTGAACTGAAGTTGGCATATTACACATTGCACATATCACAATGATGCAGTAGTCCCATAGTGGCAATTATTTATCTAAGCAATTGACATTAACAGAAAATAGCCACACAGTTTTTTACCAAGGATTATACAACTTTGGTGGTTGGTATGTGCGCATGTGTGACTTACCTTTTTTCTTCTTTTTGGTGCGGTCCGTGTTGCTCATCTTTTTATTTGTTTGTGTTATCCTATTATGTGTGTTTATCTACTGAGTTCCGTGTTGAGATGTCCGTTAGGATTTCCGCATAGTAAAGATGTTCGGTTCCTCTTTACCTCCCATTTTTTGTAGGAGGACGCATGTTTTATTTACATTATTTCTATATGTGTGTTTATACTGGAGTACAACACATATTGTGTTGTGCTTTTGTTTTCTTCTTCATCACCTTATGTACCTTATACCGTCAGTTTCTCTGGATTGTCCTTTTTTGATTCCCCCTTCAGTATCATATTCTCTTACGTATATTTACAATTTCTAACTGATTTATTTTTGTCATACATTTGTTGATTAGTCCATTATACTTACCATCACATGTTGATCCATGGTAGCCTGAATTACATGTACATGTGTAAGTTCCGCCACTGGCAACACACTCTCCATGATGACATGGATCCGGATAACATGGGTTATAGTCTAAAATATACATGGTATACTATACTATATTGTAAATTATGAAGCAATTAACAAAACTCAAATCAGACCCTGATAACAGCTCGTACTTTTTTAAACTATTTATAAAGCAGTTTTACTGAATCCCTTGTATAACAGATAAAATCGACAATTCACGATGCCATTTCTTCATATGCAATATTTGTTTTATTCATTTCTTGACTTAAGCCTGTGTTACTCCCCTGTGGAACATAGGTCACATACAATTCCTCTCCATTTCACTATGTTCCTTGCTAGTTGTTGTAATGTGTTCCAGTTGTAACCACTGTCGGCCATTTCTTTCTCCAGCACTCTACGCCAAGTTTGTTTTGGTCTTCCTCTTTTTCTCTTTCCCTGAGGTGTCCATCTTAGGGCTTGGCAAGTGATGTTACATCTGCCTTTCCCTAGTGTATGTCTTAGCAATTTCCATTTCCTTTTCTTTATTTCTTGTATGACTGGTATCTGGTTTGTTCTTTCCCAAAGGTGTTCATTGGTAATTTTGTTTGGCCATCATATGCGTAGGATGTTCCTCAGACACTTGTTGATAAAGGTCTGGAGTTTCTTTTCGTTTGCTATTGTTTATTCATTACAATGCACGACAAACATAAGTGTACGAAATGGTCTAGAAACTGCATTAACTGAAACACCGAGAGCTATTGTCGAGTTACAGTTCTCTTTCGCTATAGAAGTTAAACAATGTCATATGCTTTTATAACCAATTACTGCAATCCTTTTACCAAAACAATAGTGATAATAGCCCGGAGTAAGGTGAAAGAGTTAGTCAGGCACTAACTGAACGGGCACGGTATTCAAGGGTAAATTAAGTCTTTTTCCTTCAGAAAGCCTAACAGACATGATAAACATGACTGCAAATGTTCAAAACACGCGCATAGTATTTGGAGTGTGTGTATATGTGTGCATGTTTCTAATTATTTCTTAATTGTCATCGGTCCCAAAAATGATGATCGAACCAACAAGACTTACCACATGTGATTCCAGAGTATCCAGAATGACAATTACATTGGACAGATCCGCTACTTGAAGTACATGCTCCGTGTGTACATGGGTTTGGATTGCATGGGTCGTAGTCTAAAACACACATAACAATCTTATCATTGTATGCAATAAAATGCAAATTAAAGCAGATCATAGCAATATGTCTGTACTTCTAATGTAAAAGTGAATAGGTCAAAGCGAGACATGTTTCCTGCTTAACTGAATTTGTCCCATTGCGGTTAGGCATAGGGTTATGGTTGCTAAAGCCACTCTCAACAATATTTCAGTTATATCGTGGCGCTTTGTTTTGATTGTGGAAGAAACTGGAGAAAACCACTGACCTGCCGCAAGTCACTAACAACCTTATCACATAATGCTGTATCGAGTATGTCTCTCCAGAGCGGGATTTGAACTAGTGGTGATAGGTAATGATTGCACAGATAGTTGGACTTACGATCACGACCACGACGACCCCAGATGTCCTATTACATATTGCACATCATATCACAATGATGCTGAAGGTACGTAGTAACAATTATCTATCTAATCAATTAATTAACATTTAAAAACAATTACAAGGCAATTTTTACTATCGATTATGCAACTATGGTGGTTGGTTGGTTAAACATATTTATTTGTCATAAACAAGACAAAGTATCGGGCACAAATTATACAATTTAGGTTGACGTCTCCGTTAGTTGGTTTGTGACCATTGATGCTCTATCTAATTCACAATTCTTAATTTATTTCTGGCATAAATTTAAACGTTTATCTTAGTTATCTTACCATCACATGTTGTTCCCGAGTAGCCTGAATTACATGTACATGTGTAAGTTCCACCACTCGCAACACACTGTCCGTGAGTACATGGATCTGGAGCACATGGGTTATAGTCTAAAATATACATGGTAAACTATATATTATATTGTAGATCGTGGAACAATATACAAAAACCATAACAAGTCAACCGGATAACAGGTCGTACTTTGTTATAAATTACAATGTGTATGCTTCTTATCTGACAAGTTTTAGATATTAGATAAGTAAGCATTCAATTAAGTAATAGTTATACTCAATGCCATGCAGAGATGCCAGTAATACAGATATCACGCCAAGTCCAATACTGTTTTACCATTTATTCTAATGCAAGAAAAAAGTACTTCAATTGAAATGCTGCTAAATATTATAGCTGGTTTACACTTTATCGCTATAGTCTGTAGTCTGGTTGCTCTAAGATAAAACAGCGTATTTAATAACAAATTACCGGGAATCCTTTTATTACAACAATAATGATAATAGTCCGGAGTAAGGTGTGCTCAACTTGACATCTTATTGAAGATGTTAATCAGACACTAACTGAATGTGGACGATATTAAAGAAGACATTCAGTCTTGTTCCAACACCAAATCTAATAGACATGATAAATGGCAGAAAACTCTAAAAACAGAAGCGCATAGTATTCAGCTCAGCATTTCTTTCATTCTCTGTGTTCAATGGTGAATATTTCTTAATTGTCATCGCTCCTAAAAATGTTGATCGACCCATTATTACTTACCACACGTTGTTCCAGAGTATCCCGAATGACAACTACATTGGACAGATCCACCACTCGAAGTGCATATTCCGTGTGTACAAGGGTTCGGAACACATGGGTTATAGTCTAAAAAGACACGACAATGTTATCAGTTACTGTAATTAAGTAAAAGACAAATATTTCCACACTGTCGGAATAATTTTAAGGTCAAATATCAAAATCGTAGGAAGAGGTGCAATTGATAGCCATAGCACACACATACATGGCCGCTCACTTTCCTGACTTAGTACAGGCACTTTAGTAAAACGTGGTGGTGTTAAACTAGTTTTATGGACCCATACCTCACCTCTTAGTGAAATGGTGGGGTCTGAGTGCTTTCTACATGTGAGTAAAATGTAAACCATAGCATAAAACCGGGTACATAACGTCATTATAACGAACGCTATAGTTTGGTAGATCTTAATTCATCATTATTAGTGGTGTACCCATTTTCGTAGATTCCGTGGATATAAATAGCAAACCACGAAATTAAGAATTCAACGAATCTTTGTCACTCTAAATACTGACTATAGATTGTGCTAACTGGAGTGTGTCGACATGAGTTTCTAGAAAAAAAAATATAAAACCAAGTTCGTTTTGTATAAATGAATTTGAATTTCGGTGTTTAACCCCACTTGCAGAAATATTTCAGCTATATCATGGCGACGAGCTTTAGTTGTGGGGTAAGCCGGAGAGAAACACCGACCCTGGGCAAGCGACTGATAAGCTTTATCACTTGTATAGAGTGCACCCTTTTTGTAATTTACGTCGTATTGGTGATAGGCTTGTATGAGTTGTTAGATCTAGCGACCTAACTCATTGAGCCACCCTTGTAGAAATGTAATCAATTAACATTTTGAACTACTTAAAAAAAGCCCTTGGTTTACTAGCTCCTAAAATGTTTAAATTATTTGATTTTCCAACTTTGAGCGTCACCTGATGAAGGTTATCCTAGAAACACGTAGTGCGAACTAAATTAGATGTCTACGTTTTTATTGTAACTTGTGGTGGTTGGTGATTTATCTAATTCACAAGTCTTAATTACTCCGTCCAGTCTACCTACCATCACATGTTGTTCCAGAGTAACCTGTATTACATGTACATGTGTAAGTTCCACTAATCGCATCACACTGTCCATGAGTACATGGATCCGGGTCACATGGGTCATAGCTAGAGTCTAAAATACACATGGCAAAGTATATCAGATCGTGAAACAATATAATGAGGGAATTAGTGATTGTTGTTTAACGCAAATTCAGCAATTTGCTGCTATATAAAGTTAATTTTCAATGAGATGAGGATGAGATCCGCTTTGTTCTAGACCAACACTGTGATTTTGATTTTAATAGAGCAAGGTCAATGAAACAATTGTCCGCGGTTAGACATGTCGCTCCACTCAGACACATTTTGCAACAAATATCAATTTTATAGTCTTTGGTTTGACCCAAACCGGGGCTCGAACTTATGATCTATCGCACTCGCGGTGAGCATGCTAGTCATTACGCCACCGAAGCAGATGAGAAACAATATACACAGAAATCATAACATGCAGTGTATTGAATACAGGAGAGGTTTGGGACTATAAAACTAGTTTAACACCGGAACTTTTTATTGAAGTGCCTGTACCAAGCCATTATAGTGAGCGGTCATGTGGATATTTTATTAGTTAAATCTATAGCTTGTCTTACTATGATATTATATCATTTAAATGTGGTGTTTTGTCAATTCATGTCACATAGTTTAATTATAAAACACATATAAGCTGGGTCTTACTAAAAATAGATATTTATAAATTCTAACATGACCTCACTCTTTCCCTTTGTTAAAAAAACAGAATTATTTCTTCGTATTATCTCATTAGCACATGCGCCGATGAATGTGACTGACGTTTCCATTGGCAGCATAAATTGTGACCCGAATAATGCCGATAGAGGGTGCAGTATTATTCGAGTTACATAAATTGTATGCGATTTTTTCCGCAAGCGTATGTATAAATTACCGTCTTCCAATCAAAGTATACTACCGTATTTGTACTCTTAGCCATATCAGAATCGAAATAAATCATGGAAGCCAGAATGTGTTTTGAGTTTTAACATGGATTGGCGGATATTAGTAAATTTTATCCCTCGCTTCTAGCTCGGGATAAGATACTAATATCCGCCAACCTATGTTAAAACTCCCAACACATTCTGGCTTCCATGATTCATTTCTTAATTTTAGATTACTAAAATGAGATACTAAATGTCCAGCATACAAAAGTTAGTTTTTGATTGGATTCTTGTGTGGAAATTAAATTCGACCAATCAAAATCGAACTTTCATTCGAACTTCGATTAACTCCATTGTTGACGTAAACAACACACATGTTGCAGCAAGTAAAGGCAATTGGTTTGCTACTTTAAGTTAAAAGTGAAAAACATTTGAAATAATTCCAATATAATATGTCAAATGGGTAGTTAACACTCTGAAAAATGATTGGTGTCATACAGAAAAGGTGGCTGGGTGGTTAGTTGTTACTTTCGGTGATAAAATGGCGACGACTTTTCTCTACCGAATAGTCTGGACTGAAATTATAAGTTACTATTCCCATATTGTTAATATTCTTAATATTGGATGCTTAGCATTCATTTACCAAGATTCGAATATTTAACGGATAATCCTGCCTGAGTAACACGACGGGTACGACTGGTAGAGCAGGAACTGCTTAGCCTTCCGCATGAAATGAGTTTACCTCCGTTTTTGTTTTAGTTGGGTTGGTGTTTGACTTTTTGCTTAAAATTAAAATAAAAGGGATATATTACAATATATTAGAATATAATAAGAACTCCCACCCCCATACTACCCGGCTTAACAACACAAAGTTTAACATTACTTACACTCGTCACATGTTGTACCAGAATAGCCAGAATAACAATCACATGTGTAAGAACCGTCACTCGCGGTACACAGTCCATGGTGACATGGATCCGGATTACATGGATCATAGTTATTGTCTAAAATATACAGACATTCACGGTAAGATAACATGACAACGACTTACCATATGTGAAGATTAAAATATACAGACATTCACGGTAAGATAACATGACAACGACTTACCATATGTGCAGATTAAAATATACAGACATTCACGGTAAGATAACATGACAACGACTTACCATATGTGAAGATTAAAATATACAGACATTCACGGTAAGATAACATGACAACGACTTACCATATGTGAAGATTAAAATATACAGACATTCACGGTAAGATAACATGACAACGACCTACCATATGAATACGATGCGTTTAACATTGAATTATGATATAGAATACAAATGACCAAACTTGACCCTACTTTATTTTGTGGCGCTTAGAAGGTCATGCAGAAATATGCAAATGAATGCTTGATTTTTTTTATTGATTTTTTGGTGTTTAACACCACTTTCAGCAATATTTCAGCTATATCATGGCGACCAGTTTTAGTGGTGGAAGAAGCCGGAGTACCCGCAGAGAACCACCGACCATGGGCAAGCAACTGGTAAACTTGCGGATGCGAGTCGAGTGCACCCTTTTTGGTAATTTACAAAGCCGGGCGGGAAACCACGCCGTATTGGTGATAGGCTTGTATGAGTTGTTAGATCCAACTACCTAACTCATTGAGCCACTCGAGGTCCCGATAGCGTTTAGAAGGTCATGAAGAAATATACAAATGATATTGTATTACATTGGTGGCTAAACAGATAGTGAGATGTTCGTTGACATTTGAATGCATGGTTTTGATAGTTGCCTCTGTATTAAGGTTATTAAATGTGTTGATATCTTCTGATGACTCATTCATTTAGCGAGTGTCGAAGGATTAGAGGTGGGGAATTTTTTAAGGTATGCAATAATTACCATGTTGCCATTATTGGAACAGAAACATCCAGAGCGTCTGAGTTCATCTACGTTTTTAATGAGGTTGATGTTTGTCTCTTTGCTTAAAATGAGGTTAACAGGGATGAAATGAAATATATTAGAATATATTTCTCATCATCATTCCCCGCACACAAAGTTGAACATTACTTACAGTCGTCACATGTTGTACCAGAGTAACCAGAATAACAATTACATTGGTATGATCTGCCACTCTCAACACACTGTCCATGGTGACATGGATCGGGATTACATGGGTCATCTGAGTTATGGTCTAAGATATACAGATAGGTCTATGTTCATCTGATATAACTATAGTATCATATAGCAATAAACAAATGGTATAACAAATCTTATATTTCTTATTTTAAGGATATTGGTGTTTAGCACCACTTTCATCAATATTTCAGTCATACCGTTATGATCGCGTTGGTTAGTTTTAACGGTTGAGGAAAGATTTAAGTCGAGATTTATAAGGATCAGGAACTACTTACCGTTCACAGACACCTTGGTTCATCCCTGTTTTTTTGTGGAATCGAATTTCTCATCTTTTTTTTTAGTTTTCTGTATCGTGTTGTGATCTGATAATTCTGTGTGGTATTGCTAAAATGTTCTACCTTTTGAAAAGTTCTGTTGAAATTATATAATATTCCTGTTAATGTGTATGTACCTATAACTGGCAGTAGTATATGTAATGGTGTTCACACTGACAATTGTATGAAATGGGGACAAGGGGGAGAAAGCGAACATACGTAAAATGTTCTGTCTCCCTTATTTCCAAAGACACGTATTCAACTATCTGTCCTGTTTTCAAGGACACGTAATCAACTATCTGTCCTGTTTCAAAGGACACGCACTCAACTATCTGTCCTGTTTCCAAGGACACGTAATCAACTATCTGTCCTGTTTCCAAGGACACGTAATCAACTTTCTGTCATGTTTCTAAGGACACGTACACAACTCACTGTCCTGTGGCTAAAGACACAAAATCAACTTTCTGCCCTGTTTCTAAGGACACGAAATCAACTTTCTGTCCTGTTTCTAAGGACATGTAATCAACTCTTTCCTGTTTCCAAGGACAGGTAGTCAACGTTCTGTCCTGTTTCTAAGGACATGTAATCAACTCTGTCCTGTTTCCAAGGACAGGTAATCAACGTACTGTCCTGTTTCTAAGGATACGTAATTTACGCTAAGTCTTATTTTCTAACGACAAGAAGTCTACTATGTGCACTGTCGCCACATGTTCTAACGGCACAACATAATCGTGACTTACCATCACATGTTATTCCAGAGTAACCTGTATAACAATTACATTGGTATGTTCCAACACTCGCAGTACACTGTCCATGGCTACACGGATTGGGATTACATGGGTCATAGCTATAATCTAAAGAATAAAGATAAATATGTAAAAATCCGTAAGTCGAAGAAGAACAGACAGAACAATGGCCAAAAGAAGAAGAACAGACAGAACAATGGCCAAAAGAAGAAGAACAGACAGAACAATGGCCAAAAGAAGAAGAACAGACAGAACAATGGCCAAAAGAAGAAGAACAGACAGAACAATGCCCAAAAGAAGAAGAACAGACAGCACAATGGCCAAAAGAAGAAGAACAGACAGCACAATGGCCAAAAGAAGAAGAACAGACAGAACAATGGCCAAAAGAAAAAAAGCACGAAAGGACAGACAGCGATCTGCAAAACATACACAGAAAACTATAGATCGAGTAACGCGAACCCCACTAACAATATGGGGTGAACTCAGGCACTCCGGAAGCGAAACAATTCCTGCTCAACTAGTGGCACCCGTCGTGTTAATCTAATCACAAATCGGTGATAAGTCATGAATGAGTAAAGCGACACAAATTTAAACTTTTCTTACCATCACATGTTGTCCCAGAGTAACCAGAATAACAGTTGCATTGGTATGTTCCGCCACTCGCAACACACTGTCCATGGCTACATGGATCGGGACTACATGGGTTATAGTTATAGTCTAAAATATACATATAGATCCACAGTAAATAATCGTTACTATAGCGTGATATAACAATATACAAATGACAGAAAGGATCTTATATTGGTTTTATTTTGAACATTGGTGTTTAGCGCCACTTTCAACAATGTTTGAGTTGATTAGGTTTAACAAGTGAGGAATGATTAAAGTTGATAATTTTATTGAATTAGATGTATGATTATCAAAGTCGACATTTTAGTTGACTTGTGACTATTAAGTTCGAGATATTGTTTAAATTATGACTGTGAAAGGTAAAATTTGTGTTGAATTAAGATCGCAAATTTTGTGTTGAGAGATTTTGGTTTAATTATGACTATTAAAAGTCGACATGTTGATTGAATTGCGACTATTAAAACTAAATGCTTTGGTGGAATTCAAACTGATAAAATCTAGATTTCGACTGAAAAATAAATATTAAGGTTCAGACGTTGATATACGGTCGCACGATTTTGAAAATTCTGGCGACGGTCATGTGTTGTTTCACTAAAATGTTGCACTTTATGAAATTTTCTGTTGAAATGATATGCAGTCAAATCTGCCTATGTGGTGACCTCTATTAAACAGTCATGTGTTTTTAAATGACACCTTTTTCTTGTCCTGTCATAGAAAATTTCTTATGATAAGAACTTCTTTTTAGATGTCACCCGTCTAGAAAGACCACTTTTTCTTTGTCCCAAAGGTGACCTCTTAATACAGGTTTGACTGTAAATTATTTCTCATATCTAATAATTCCTGGCATTGTGTATATACTTAGACCGGTTTCTACTTGTTATAGCGACACATCGCTAACAGTTACTTACCATCACATTTTGTACCAGAATATCCAGAAAAACAATTACATTGATAATATCCGCCACTCGCAACACACTGTCCATGGCTACATGGATTGGGATTACATGGGTCATAGCTATAGTCTAAAATACAGATAAATATAATATAGCAAATCGTAATTGTAGCCTTATATAACGATAAACAAATGATAGAACATATCGTACATTGATTATATTTAGGGCATTGATGCTTAGTGCCACTTGTCACGATGAGTCAGTTATATCGTTATGCTCGAGTGGCTTTGGTTAATGGTTGAGGGTAAACATTAAAGTCAAGATTTTTGTTGAATTGCAAGTATTGATATTAAGTCGAGATTTGGTTGTATTATGGCAGCAAAAATTAGGAAATGGGTTGAACTGTGACTTCTAAGGTCGAGATTTTGGGTGAATTTTGACGATTAGTTAAGATTTCGGTTGAAATATGACTTTTAAAGTCCAGATTTTGACCTCTGGCCAGGAGACTATTGGCCTGTGTTGTATTACTAAATTATTAGTGTTCCTGGAATTTCGCCTTCTATTAAATATTCTGATGACGTGTTATACATTGTTTTTGCTATCTAATAATTAAGAAATAAATCATGGAAGCCAGAATGTGTTGGGAGTTTTAACATGGGTTGGCGGATATTAGTATTTTCAGAGGCGATGGATACAATTTACTAATATCCGCCAACCCATGTTAAAACTCAAAACACATTCTGTCTTCCATGATATATTTCGATTCTGATATGTCTAACAGTACAACTACGGTGGTATAATTTGATTGGAAGACGATAATTTATATTTACGTTTGCGGAAAATGTCGCACATAATTTTTGCTGCCAGTGGAAAAGTCAGTAACATTCACCAGCGCATGAGCGAATGATAGTATACCATCGATAAATCGCTCGTTTGTCTACAAAGCGAAAGAAGGACGTAATGTTAGAATTTCTGGTAATTTGTATGTACTGAGAACTTTTATTAATTATAATAAATTAATACATTATTATTAGTTTTACTGTATGGTGTTCACATAGACAAATGTAGTATGATAATAGGTGTTACCTAACTTGGGACGAAGTCCAATATTTTTTTTTAAACAATATTAACTCGGATATATACTATTTTTTCAAAGTAGACCGACGGTGGATCCAGATTTCCTTAAAAGAGGGGGCAAATAGGGGCTTCCGTCGTTTTTTAAGTCCCGATCTAGGTACGAAACGACCAGGTTACGAAACGTCCGCATCCGATTTTCTGCACAGATTTAACCATGTATTGACTTCCGGTATGGCATTTCCGGTGCATGGAAATTTAGTCATTAGTATATAGAAAAACAATTGCTATTTCTACTATAGTTGGGACTTCGTCCCATATAAAATGGATACAAGGGCAAAACTGAACAACTAATTAAATTTTGTTCTCAACATTGTTTCTATCAACACTTCTCTTCCAGTAACTTACCATCACATGTTGTACCAGAGTATCCAGAATAACAATTACATTGGTATGATCCGCCACTCGCAACACACTGTCCATGGCTACATGGATTGGGATTACATGGATCATATGAGTTATAGTCTAAAATATAAAGATAAATCCACGTTAATTTGATTGATTTGATTGGTTAGTGTTTTACGCCAATCTTAGCAATATTTCAGCTATATCGTGAACGTTAATTTGATGTAACTAATTGTAGCCTCATATAACCATAAACAAATGATGCATACCGTACATTGATTATATTTAGGATATTGGTGTTTAGCGCCTCTTTCAACAATGTTTTAACTATTTTCAAATTGTAGTTCTAACGGTTGAGGAAAAGTCAAAATTTCTGTCAAATTACACTTAGGGATATTCAGTCATGTTGACTATCAATGTCGAGATTTTGCTTGAATAATGACTGCTAAAATAAGGATTTCGGTTGAACTATGGCTGCTATCATCAGAATTTTGGTTGAACTATGACTGCTAAATTTCAGGATGCCCGTTGTACTATATCACATCGCGAGTTTATCAGCCCGCCTCCCTTTCTGCCGACTGTGTTGTATAACTAAATTATTTGTTTCCCTGTTTTTATCGACACAAAGTTAACCGTTACTTACCATCACATGTTGTGCCGGTGTAACCCGAATAACAGTTACATTGATAATATCCACCATTCGTAACACAGTTTCCATGGTGACATGGGTTCGGATCACAAAGGTTATTTCCGTAGTCTAAAATATACAGATCAGTATGTACCAATCATCACATGACGTAAAACAGTATAAATGCATTAGACAAGTTTGAAATACCAATGAGGTGAACAGAATGGTTGAATTATGATTAATTACGTCATTGGACGAATTACATGTATGACTATTAAATTAGAAATTTCAGCTATGACTACATTTAGTTGCATTGTGACTATTAAATTCAAGATTTCGGTTGAATTTTCAAAGCAAAATAATCTGGATTTTGGTTGAATTATGACTGCTAAAATAAATATTTCCGTTCATTCATGCCAATTAAATTTCAGACTTTGACCCCGGCTACAATACCATGTCACATCGGGGGTTTATCACTCCACGTCCCTTTTGTCCTTTGAAAAATTCGAACTATCGCCAATTGGAATATTACTAAATTATTGATTTTCCTGAAATTCGACTTCTTTAAATGTTCTGTTAAAGTGATAGAGTTGATTTCTCCTATCTAATAATTCATGACAATGTGTATGTACTTAAACTACATGTACCAGTAGTAGTTTTACTGTATGATGTTCACATTAAACAATACTATAAGCGGGGAGTAAGGAGTATACTGTGCACATAATTAATATTGACTCTCCATGTTTCCTACGCCAGGGTGTCCACTATCTTCCCTGTGTTGTTTCTAATGACTAGACATGCATCTAACGACAAGAAGTTAACAGTGACTTACTATCACATGTTGTTCCAGAGTATCCTGAATAACAGTCACATTGGTATGTTGTGTCACTCACAGTACAGATTCCATGGTGACATGGGTTCGGATCACAAGGGCTATAGTCATTGTCTAAAATAAATAGAACAATATATACCAATACATGACGCATAACAATATAGTCAAACCTGTCTATAAAGGACACTCAAGTGAAGCTGAAAATGTGTCCTTTATGAGCAGTTGCTCTTTATATACAGGTTAAAATTATATGCACTATACATTAATGGGAAAAATCAGGCTGCCCTTTATAGACAGTGATTTGCTATATAGAGGTACCCTTTAAGGAAGGTTTGACTGTAGCTGTATTGGGAACATTTGTGGATACCAGAGGGATAATCAGAGGGATAACCAGAGGGATAATCAGAGGCATAATCAGAAGACAGATAGACAATAGGATGGCCAAAAGAAAAAGTACACATAGCCAAACAATGTTCCAAAAACCTAAATCTAAAATTGAACAGCAGCACGAACCCCACTGGCAAACGGGCTTAACACATGTGCTCCAGGAAGGGTCAACAGTTACTGCTCAACATGTGCCACTGGTCTTGCAAAAATGATGCAATGATCAAAGGTAAAAAAAAAAAAAAAAAAAATAAATAAAACTACAAAAAATAAAGTCACAAACATTAGTCGACTAAACTCTAAATGATGGAACAATATTGACCTTGACTATAGGTTGTACCTAAAATAAACCATCGATTTTCTTATGCATAATTAACAGTTGAACCTTGTGTCAATGTCCAAGGGACCGATCATTTACTTCGAAATAACACTGTTCACTTTATACACAATAAACCACGCACAAACCAACATGTATATCGTAATGTGCACTTTACAACATATCACTTGGTCTTGGCAACTTTCGTTCTCACTTTTCTGGAGACTTTATTCTATTAAAGACACCTTCAATATTAATAATAGGCTATGGCTACGAACGATGTCTTTTTGTATGAAAACAAATCTGTCTCTGGGAAAACAAAATAGTACATAACCCCATCCACCTCATAAAAGTTAAGATAATAGGTCCTTTACTTACATGATGAGATTTCACAATTAGTCCCAGTATACCCGCTTGGACAGGGTTCACAGGTATAACCGTCTTGGGGGTAACCATCTGCTGCGAACTGTAGATAACATGTAGCCCCATTCTGGCACGGATTTGGATAACACATGCTTGTTTCTTCTGCCTCGTATGCTTAAAAAGACAAATCAATAAAATGCAAATATATCTCATGCATATTTTTGGAAGCAATTTAATAAATGTATACCAAATCCTAAATTTACAAGATTTCTTGGAACGGAAGAATGTCTACGAGACAATGGAGATAGTATAATCTACAGTGTAATATAACCCGTATATGTGTATCAACGCAGTATAATCTACAGTGTAATATAACACGTATATGTGTATCAACGCTTTTTATTAGCCCTATTTTGGCAGTTATTCGACCTTTGTTGTAGTGGTGTTCGTAAATGACTTGACTAATTTCCAGCAGCTAGGAAGTACATCAAACGTTTTCAGCATGACAGTACATGCCTGTACAATTTACAGGCAATACAAAGTGTCGCTGCCGTTTCCTCCATACCCACTTTCAGGGCCGGCCTCGGGAGGTGCGGGGCCCAATGCTGCTCTCAGTAAAGCCTGTCGTGTGTTGTGTGTACAGCTGAGAGTAGTTATCACCTACGCTGCGTCCAATTGGCTGAAGGCCAGTCCTGCTCACTGTCATTACAAATTTCTGTATAATCCGTAGGCTCCAACATTGCACCTAGCAATAAGATGTGTGTAAGCCTTTTTATGTTATTCCTGCATTAACAGTGAATGTCTGCAATGTGGGATTAAGATGACGAAAGGTCCTAAGCTAGTTCGCTAATTCCTCACGACTAGAAGACGATGGAAGAGTATTTAATCAATATGGAAAAGGCTAGAGTGATGAGGGTGTTTAAATGCAATATTCTGAAATATAGTGTAACTGTGCAAGGAAAATTACTGAGGTGTTGTTTAGAAAGTACAATGCGTTACGACAGCATACTTATGAAAGGCAATGACAGTGTCAAAAGTTGTATGCACCTTGGCAGGTAACCTCTTAAACTTTAGGACCCTAGGCTTCAGTCTTTCAAACCTATAGCTAAATTCGATTTGATTTTTTGTGTTTTAACGGCACTTTCAACAATATTTCAGCTACCGGTATATCATGGCGACCAGTTTTAGTGGTGGAGGAAGCCGGAATACCCGGAGAGAACCACCGATCCTGGGCAAGCAACTGGTAAGCTTTATCACTTGCGACTGTGAGTCGAATGCACCCTTTTTGTAATTTACAAAGCCGTGTGCGAGCTCACGCCGTATTGGTGATAGGTTTTTATGAGTTGTTAGATCCAATGACCTAACTCATTGAGCCACCCGTGTCCCTTGAAAGGCAATGACAGTGTCAAAAGTTGCATGCACCTTGGCAGGTAGTCCCCTACATTTCAGGACCCTAGACTTCAGCCTGTCAAGCCAATAGGTAAATGCGACACAGAATGTCTGTATAATGTACCTACTTAGATCGATATTTAATAGATTTTCAGAAGAAACGATTGTTTTAAACATTTCCATGACAATCGTAGTTTTGAATGCCAAAATCGTAGTCCGTAATTTTTTTACCGAAATCCGTAGAAACTACGGAGAAATCGTAGGAGTAAATACCTCTGTTACTATATGTGTCATTTAAAAAAAATGTGCCTTTTTGAAATTGCGAGATTGAGAAAAAACAGTTTGCTTAAATCATCAAATTTATTAAACGAACAAAATATATGATACTTCTTGAACAACATACTAAAATATGCAATCTTAATGACATAATATAGAAATATTATTGACACATTTATGACAGATGGTGCATTATTTTGTCTATCCTGTTACCAAAGTCAAGATAACTTTTGACTATTAAGAGACAAAATGTGTAAAATATGTAACTTATTTCTCAAAGATATGTTAGTGGTCTTTCAGAAAACAATTTAAAAATATTTAATTTCTTTGCAGTAACAAAATACAAATGTACTTAATATTGCGTCCTGAAAAAAAAAACGGCTAAACATATATTTTTGATTGCTGTAAAAACAACTACAGGCAATACAAATTCAGTTGAAGCACTTCCTAACATTCAGTTTATATGTGTCAGTTGAATCAATCTAATATGAAGTTCCTTTGTTACATATAAGCTTAGTAAAACGATATTGTTTATGGTAACATGAACGGACATTTATATATCCTGTTACCAAATCAGTCTATCCTGTTACTTTACATGGTAACAGGATAGACAGTAACAGGATAGACAAATTTATATGTTTATTGATGCTGTAGTGAAATAACTGCTCCCCGTAAATCGGTGTTTGCTTTTGTTGTGAAGTATGAAATGTTTCACACCTTGTAATTAAAGTACATATCATAACACACTTTCAACTATTTGATTAGATTCGCAGATACATAATTGTCTATCCTGTTACCAAATCAGTCTATCCTGTTACTTTATTCATGAGGATAACAGGATAGACAGTAACAGGATAGACAAATTTATATGTTTATTGATGCTGTAGTGAAATAACTGCTCCCCGTAAATCGGTGTTTGCTTTTTTGGTTTAGTGTTCTTTGTTTCCAAACAGTTAGGGGCCCTTTTAAGGATGTAATTTCGTGTTTAGGTATACATTTGTTGGTAACATGATAGACATTTTAAAAGAGTACGCTCTCATTTTTATTCACTTTTCTTGTTATAATTTTGTTCCCATGTCTTCTAACGTTCTAACGTTCTGGTTGCCATTTTGAAGACGCTGTGTACTTCTGGCGTCATCATATAAGAGTTCCGTATTTTCAGGGAGAAATCATTGTTGTGTGGATCTTGCATCGGTAACAGGATAGACATGCATTTCGTGGACGCCATCATAATTTTGTTTTTTTTTATAAACAAATACAAAAATAACTTCAAGACTACTTTCTTGTTAAAATTCATTTAAAAATGATTCAAATAAATCATTTTGCCAATCTGAAAACATACTAAAAATCATTGAAAAATTAAGTGTAAACATGACACCCTCATCCCTGACACTCATTTATTGCGCAAAAAAAATGAGCTTCAAAATTATTTTATTTTTGGTTAATAATCGTATTCATTTTAGATGTCCGACTCGAAAATAATGCGAACTTTTGCTTACACACCAAAAATTAATGCTTTCGTATCAAAATATTTGTTTAACATAGGTGGACAGGAAAAGCGACATTTTTTGAAAATGACCCATATGACACATATTAATCGCTGCATGCTTTACTTTATTTGACAGTAAATACCTCTGTTACTATATGACACATATCAATCGCTTCATGCTTTACTTTATTTGACAGTAAATATCTCTGTTACTATATGACACATATCAATCGCTTCATGCTTTACTTTATTTGACAGTAAATACCTCTGTTACTATATGACACATATCAATCGCTTCATGCTTTACTTTATTTGACAGTAAATACCTCTGTTACTA
>MJUT01043443.1:375065-408637 GCA_002080005.1 Gigantidas platifrons
TCTTAGCACTCGTGTAATCTACAGGTCAATAACATTTCTTAGCATTCGTGTAATCTACAGGTCAATAACATTTCTTAGCACTCGTGTAATCTACAGGTCAATAACATTTCTTAGCAGTCGTGTAATCTACAGCTCAATAACATTCATACGATACCTACTTTCACAATAAGTTCCTTTATAATCTACGGGGCAGTAACATTTAAATCCGCCATATACAACTGCACTACACATTCCGCCATTTTGACACGGGTTTGGACTACACACATTGTAAATACCTGAAAGAAAATCATGCATTAGTGTATCAATCTAAAATTATTGACTATAATATAACTGTTTTTTATTTCTATTTTTCAAAAAAGGTAGCATGTTTTAATATAAGTTGAGCGATTGTGTCTCAAAGCTAAATGAGCTATTTTCCAGGTATATCATGACGATGATATGTGATATTCGGGGACATAAATAAATATGTAATGCAATGTGCTTCTTGGATTAAAAAGTATGCCAAATTAAGATTAATTTGCCTCAGTAATTGCTTGATAAAGATATTAATTTGAAAGGCTTTGAGACACAGACGACGACGGACACAAAACAGATGGCAATAGCTGATTCTGCTGAATAAAAAAATGGAAATAAAAGATGGTTTATTAGTGTTTAGATCAACTATCCACAATATTTCAGCTATTATTGATGTAGGAAATCGTAGAACGCAAAGAGAATCATCAAACTTCCGATAGTGACTAACAAAATTGGTTGCATAAGGCTGTATAAAGTAGCCTTCGCCATGAGCTGGTAGACAATATATCAATATATTGTTTTGATATCAATGAGGCAAGCATTTTCTATGTCTTTTACAGTTATGAAATAGAGCATTCCGTTCAATATATGCCAAATTTGTAGAAAAATAATTATCATATTTATTCTGCTTTGGTATCTAATTTAGTGCGCACGACTCGTTTCTAGAATAACACTAAATGATTAAAGACTGGAAAGCAAATGATTTAAAAGTTGTTGGGAGATAAACAAAAAACCTAAGTGGATAATTATAAGCGGGATGATATAAATCGGCTAAGGTCACTGGAGGGTTTGATTTGATTTGATTTTTGGTGTTTAACGCTACTTTCAGCAATATTTCAGCTATATAATGGCGACCAGTTTTAGTGGTGGAGGAAGCCGGAGTACCGGGAGAGAACCACTGACCATGGGCAAACAACTGGTAAACTTTATCACTTGCGGCTGCGAGTCGAGGGCACCCATTTTTGTAATTTACAAAGCCAGGCGCGAACCCACGCCGTATTGGTGATAGACTTGAATGAGTTGTTAGATAATCCAACTACCTAACTCATTGAGCCACCCGGCCCTCCTATGCTGGAGGAAGGAAAAACTATGGAGCATATCAAAATATAATACCATTGACAAGTAACAGCAACATCGGTTAAGGTTATCTATGCCTGACAAAGGAAAACGGTAGTTTTAATAATAATAATTGCATTATTTAGGCACATTACTGTTATTTATGATTTATCCATAACACTCACACAGGCTGATTCTTATTATTGATATAGTAAAGTTAACGAATCACGGGAATAATAATAACAGTGAAAATAAAATGTATGACTCAAAAATTAAATTATATGTTCATACAATATACAGTCAACACTGCCTTATGTGACCTTCCATGGGAACATTGAAAACGCCGACATAAGTCAGACGGTCACTATATACATGTGCATTTAATATGAAATGCACTGTAAAAGGAAATTACAATTATATGCATACAATACCTGTCATTGCTTATTAGATGTGGTCACTAAAGGAGGCTTGACTGTTGATTTAATAAATAAACTGGCATACAAACCATATATATATATATCAATGTTCTATATTCTAATTAGACGGCATTACTGCATATATGTCAATTTTAATCCTAAAAAAACTAAAGCAATGGTATTTTCCAATATTAATCTTCCCAACGATGTAGAAATATCATTCCAGGATAAGTTAGTAGAATTTGTTACCTGTCATAAACATTTAGGTATTACTTTTGACAGCAGTGGAAAATTTCATACTCAAATGACCGGTTGTGAGGGAAGTAGCAAGTTTATTGTCCCCCGAAACACAAACTATTTCCTGACGCGAAGCGGAGGGAAATATTTTGTGTTGAAGGGGACAATATACTTGCTACTTCCCGAAATAACCGGTTTTTAAATGTTTTTTTTTATACTTTAACAATTGAAGAACAACAATATCTATGTTATTAAACTCATACTGATGAAGAACAGCAAAATAAGGCAAATTACCTCAATATTGTGTTGATGGTTGTGTCACTTCAGATTTTATCACTTAGCACTATTTAAAGTGTAATGAAATAAACAACAAATATATGTTTTACCAGTAATATTAAACAAATTCAACAACTTTAACAACTGAAACTTTCAATAATTTCAAGGATTTAAAAAAACCGGGAAATATGAACGTGCAAAATTGCGGATAGGGAAATAGTTCATTTCCGGGGAAATAGTCTTTTAGGGGAAATTAGCAAATCTATGACTATTAATTTATATAGTAAAGATACTGTAAAAGTATAATAATTAATATTATCAAATCAGCAAGTCAGAGGTTGTGTGCCCTAAGAAAACTTAAATATGTATTAAATAGACATTATCTTGCACGTATTTATTTAATCTTTATTAGGCCTATGTTTGAATACGCATGTGAACTTTGGGATGGTTGTAGTCAACAAGACTCTGATAATTTAGAAAAGCTTCAATTAGAGGCAGGACGAATAGTAACCGGACTGCCTCTATTTGTAAGTCGTGAATCTATATATTCCGAAACGGGTTGGGAATCATTATCTGATAGGCGAAGGGTAAGAAGGCTCAGCTTATTTTATTCTATTCAAAATAAATCTGCCCCAGAATATCTTTGTGATTTGATGCCCCAACCAGTTGGAAGTGTTTCACAGTATGATTTAAGAAATACGTGTAGTAGTAATTATGTTATACCTAATTGTCGATTAGAAATGACAAAAAAATCCTTCTTCCCCTCTACTACACGGGATTGGAACAATCTAAATCCGGAAATTAGAAATTCTGGTAATATTAACATATTTAAAAGAAAAATTAAAATATTACTTAAAAAAGTGCCTTTTTATTTCGATTGGGGTGATAGAAAACTAAATATTATTCATAGCAGACTTAGAAATATGTGCAGTTCGCTAAATGCAGATTTGCCCCTTGTCAATTTAAAACCAAGTCCTGCATGTATCTGTGGTCATGGTTTTGAAGATTGTATACACTTTTTCTTTGAATGTCCTTTTTATAATGAAAATAGGGCAATCTTGTTTAATAAATTAAAGAATTACATAGTAACAATTGAATTGATATTAGCTGGTGATGAAAATCTGACTACTAATCAAAACATTGAAATCTTCTCTGCTATTTATTCTTTTATTAGAAGCACCCAGCGCTTTAACTAATGGACTAGCATACTCACTCCAGTCAATGTTGTTTTTTGTTTATTTGAACTCCTTCTTTATTCCACTGTATTGAACATATTATTTCACCTTATTCTTCTTTATACTTAATTTATTATTATCGTCTAAATATATCATGTAAAATTTATTTATATAATTATCGCCATTATGTGTAATCATTTTTGTTTATATTTTTGTAAAAGGGAAAGGACTTCACTAATGTTGTTATAACTTGTGTCCAATCCCATTTGCAACTTTTATGCAAATAAAATATGCTTAAACAAAACTATATATGTCCTTCAACTCCCGTGATTCACAAGTGAAAGAAAGCCCAGTATAACGTGCAATGAAATAACAACGTTTCACTAGGTGACGTCACAACGTACCAACGTCGTACCAAAACAACGTTTCACTAGGTGACGTCACAACGTACCAACGTCGTACCAAAACAAAAATTGTACTGAGCAATCGACAGTGAAATATACAGATACAAGTTCCCTTTTCGAACGTCTGAATGTGCGTTCACCTAGTGAAATTTTACTTTGGAATTCGCTCCAAGTTTTTCCCGTACATTTGATTCAAACACCTATCCAATTCCCTTGCAATATTACATGGATCCAACAAACGGCTTGAACACCTACGTAGACTGTCAAATTTGTATGTGAGACAATTTGACATTATCTTAACTTTGTGAAGGCGATCAGCATAAGTCAAAAGTAGAGTGAGAGAGTGTTGTTTAACGTCAACAATTTGTTTTAGCTATGCCAATAACGAGTTAATTTTCAATGAGATGATGATGAGGTCCGCATTGTACACGACCAACACGATGCGTTTCATTTGTATACTCCTAGAGCTCTGAAACAACAGTCCGCGGATACACATGTCGCCCGACTGGGACACATTATTCTCACTTTTGAGACAGACCAGTTCCTATTTTTACATGCGAGAATTGCTGCGTTGTTTTGAATTGTGCTGTTTTAGTTTCGATATTCAGAATAAAAGAGTAGTAAATATTTAATTGATAATTAATTATATATCATAAAACTTACTTGAACCATTAATTATAGTCACAAACAAAACAAAGATTAGGATGAACTTGTAAATCGCCATCTTCAACACAAATGACGCTGGATAACCCGTTTTACCATTTTATATTGCTTTCTGGGAGGGTTCATTGGTTTTTCTGACGTCCTTTAAATATGTTGTTTTCATTTTTACAGTTGCCAATTATTTTCGTAAATTTGAACGTGAAAAATATTTGATAGATGTTAATTTTAGTGGTCTTTTTTTTTCCATTGAGGATAGGTTTCCATGTAATTAAATTCTAATAACAGGACAATTTAGAATAAAAACATAGTAGGCACGACTTTGATAAAAGTGAATTTTGATAACATGGCATTTGTTTTAACAAAGAAAACGATACAACATATTTTATTGATAATAAAATAAAACAATTCAAGCAGAACAGATGACACAGAACATTATTGTTTTATAATGAAAATGTGTATTACAATATATTTTAAAAATAAATCGCATTCTCTGATGTGACGAACGAATTCATATTTGATGAGTCGATTGTGATCAATATTAAATGAGGTTTTTTTTTTCTTTGGAGACCGTAATTCCATTGAAATGTAGCCATTCCTTTGTATCAGATTAACCAATGTATAAATATGAGGATTGCAATTCCTATGATGACGGTTCACATGTAAATAAGATCAGCGAATGATGTAAATGTATTTAAGCCGCATCGGTGGTGTAATGGTTAGCGTGTTCTCCTCGAGTGTGGGTAGGTCGTTGGTTCAGCCCCCTCTCGCTTCACACCAAAGACTATTAAATTTGTTTCTTCACCGCTACGTAAACAGTTTTATGGAGAAAGAGGAAGAATTAGTTGACTCGAAATCAGGATAATGTGTCAGAGTGAAACGACATGTCTACCAGCGGACTGGTGTTTCAGTGAGCTAGCACTATAAAAATCCAACCAAGCGTGTTGGACTAGTACAAAGCAAACATCATCATTGAGTCGAATGTAACTTGTTCTCGTCATGCTGTGTTAAGCAGCAATCAACTACTCATTTAATTTAATTGAGCCTTAAGCATGCTACTTACAAAACGTTACATTGAAAATAGAACGGTGGGTGAATATGTTGACTTAAATTATGCTCTTTTCGTATTAAGCGGCAATCACTTACTCATTCAGGGTCCGTCGTGGCCGCGATCGTATGGTAGTTGGATTTACAACTACCAATGAAATCAGTGCCTATCACCACTGATTTTGTGAGTTCGAATTTCGATCAGGGCGAGATGTACAACATTATGTGATAAAGTTTGTCAGTGACTTGCGATAGGTCAGTGGTTTTCCCCGGGTCCTCCACCAAAAAAACTGACCGCCACTATATATCTGAAATATTGTTGAAAGTGGCGCTAAACACCACCAAAACAAACAAGCTAATGCATTCACCTTTCTTGATTCTTAGGCATACTACTTACAAAACATTACATTGAAAATAGAAAGGTGGGTGAATATGTTTACCTAAAATATGCCCTTTTCGTATTAAGCGGCAATCAGTTACTCATTCAGGGTCCGTCGTGGTCGTGATCGTATGGTAGTTGGATTTACAACTACCAATGCAATCAGTGCCTATCACCACTGATTTTGTGATTTACGTCATTCGTGCGTGTCATACACAAACATATTGTATTGTGTTTTTGTTTTGTTTGTCATCGTTTTGTGTCTTGTGTAACCAATGTTGCCAGTTTCTCTGGATTGTTCATAGTTGATGCCCCTTCGGTATTCTCTAACGTTTATTGACACAAATCTGTCGATTTTGAGCGTCACCTGGTGACGGTTATCTCAGAAGCGCTTGGTGTCCACTAACCATAATATCTACTTTTTTATTATTTCGCATCCAATCAAAAAAAGTTTCTAAAGAGAGAACAATGGTGCAAGATCACGAAAAACAAGATCAGTTTCAGAGTGCAAGTATAAAATTGTTATAAACAAATCAATGTCTGAGATTTTACTATTGACACTGATGACGAGTCGTTAAGAAAGTCTCATTAATGTGATGAGATCCACGGGTACGGCATGTGGAATGTCCACTTGTCAGATGGGTTTCTTTTTCTTTTGCCTGTGAGGGGTAGTCAAGACATGATATAAGATTCCCTGGAGTAGAAAAAACGAAACCATATATGATCGAGAAGTGTGTGGTCGTGCGTTGTCGTGATACGCATTCGAAGTCGGGTCCATTCTGATGCATGACATTAGAAGTCGGGTCCATTCTGATGCATGGCATTAGACGTCGGGTCCCATTCTGATGCATGACATTAGAAGTCGGGTCCATTTTGCTGCATGTCATTAGCAGTCGGGTTCCATTCTGATGCAGGACAGTAGAAGTCGGGTCCATTCTGATACATGACATTAGAAGTCGGATCCCATTCTGATGAATGACATTAGAAGTAGGGTCCATTCTGATGCATGACATTAGAACTCGGGTCCATTCTGATGCATGACATTAGAAGTCGGGTCCATTCTGATGCATGACATTAGAAGTCGGCTCCCATTCTGATGCATGACACTAGAAGTCGGGTCCCATTCTGATGCATGACATTAGAAGTCGGGTCAATTCTGATGCATGACATTAGAAGTCGGGTCCATTCTGATGCATGACATTAGAAGTCGGGGTCCATTCTGATGCATGACATTAAAAAATCATGTAGGTACACGTGTGTCTCTGTATCAGACAGCATAACGTCAACCATTCACCTGTCATGATTGTATGTGAAACCAACACGCTTCCGGCAACAAATCAGGTAATTTGTTGAACAAAACAATCAACAAATATTTCGACTGGTCCGCAATACAAAAAAATCGAGGGTCCGCAATACAAAAAAATCGAGCACAGTCCCCTGAATGTAAGAGAGTGTCAGAATTTGTGGCAGCGCAACACATAAATCTATTGCGCCCATAAAACTACTATAGCCCCGCCATTTCTAATGCATTGTCTGTACCATGCCACGAAATGTGAGCGGTCATGTTTTGTATATATGCTATATATGTGTTAAGGGTTTCGATTTGGCTTTTTTCTCCGCTTTTTCTACATTGTTTTGGAACAGGTCAAACAGTTTGGTATTGGTAAGTGTGTTTTGTTTTCCATTTTATTCGCAACCGTAATCGAACCCGGAACTACTTATAACTTTGTGTGTGTCTTTGAGTAAAACATTTGACAATTAAGTCATGATATGCATACATAGAACGATCAGTTGCATTATGAAGCCTGCTACGGATTGTCTGGCTATAAAGCTGCTATCTTTCCTATAATTTATACAACGTTAGTCGAGGTAATGACTGGTTCGAAAGGAATAATGGTGTTTAATCTAAAATATGAATATGTAATCAGCTTCATCAGTTTGGTCAAATTTATTATCAAATGTAAATATCACCGAAATCGTTCGTAATTGCGTCCTGCTAATATTTGTTATTACTGACCGTTTTTTGAATTTGTGCCTAAGCAATAAGTTATGTCGGATAGACGCTGTGAGCTGAAATTAACTGACAATGGATTTAAAATGAGTTTTAAACACAATTCGGTTCGTTCCACTGATATTCGAGTTTTTGTAATAATAGTAATATATTTCCAATATGCAATACTAAAACCACCAAAGAGGCATCACCATCGCATGGTATCAGTCTCGGATTTATCATTGTGCTTATGGACAGGGCCCCATTGTCCAGGAGCAGGGAGCCCATCTTCCTTCATTTACGATGGATTTTTTGCTTATGTTGCAATTCAAAAAAATAAAAATTTCCTGAGCATGTATGCCTGACTGCCTGTGTAGACCTATATATACCGGGTCCACGTCCTTCAGGGTCAAGATTAAGGGTTCTCATAACTGAACTAATACAGGGCTCATTTGTCTTAAAGCTGACACTGCATGGTATAATAGTATGAAGAAAAAACACCGTCGGAACAGCTTCAAAATCTCAATGAAAAATCATAGAAACAGGCAAAATCGATACCCTATACTTATACACAGAGTTTCTGGCTTAATACAGGCACTTCAATACACAGTGGTGGGGTTAAACTGATTTTATGGACCCAAAACTCCCATCTTAGAGATCAACCTTCACACATAACTAGGTGAGCAATATTGTTGAAAGAGCGCCAAGTCCTAATCTTGATCTTTATACATGATATACCGTATTTATTTTTCGTGACTCAGAGGTTGTCATTAGTTTTATAAAAAGAGAACCGATGCCGTAATATTAGATTGTGTACTATCTAACATTACGGCATCGGTTCTCTTTTTATAAAACTACTTATTATTATTACACCGGAGGACATAATAAGAAAACTTTGAACATATATCTAATTACCAATAATATCCGTACATAATACTTTTCAAAGAAGATTTTGATATCTTCAGAACAACTTTTTGAAAGACGATTTTCAACAATAATACGTCAGGTACCACGAGTGGAGCAGGAACTGCATTACCCTGTCGGATCACCTTGGTCCACTCTGGATTTTAGAAGGGTTCGTGGTCCTCAATCATTAGCTGTCTGTGAATCATTGTCTTTTGGCCATTGTGTTTTCTTACCTTCTTCGATTGATGGCTTCTGGTTACCTCTTTAGTATCTTCTAACGTTTCTTTGAGATATTTTTCATCCACTGTTTATTTACATCAATATTCTTACGTATTATAATTATTTTATAATATATATCTTCTCAAATCTTCTACGTAATTATCAATTTTATTATGAGTAAATTGAAATATTATGTTAAGTTTACTCAAGTTAAATCGAATTTTAATTACAGTGTATCTGTTCTTAAATACTTAAGTACATCTTTATATATCATCACTGACAATGTAGTGATACTAAAATTACCATAAACTATATTTCGAACGAGGAAACGAGTACGCTATTACAAATAATGAGTTTACGTGTACTTTAGTGAGATTAAAATATAACATTCTTATGTTATAATTGTTGCTATGTGTCACTTAATTCAGTATTAAATTCAGTTTTTGCTAACTTTTAAAATCTGAGTGACAAGAAATTAGCAACGATAGAAATGTATTCATTTATATATATATACGTCTGAAAATTAAACCAAGCAGTGTTAGAATTAGATTTTTGAGCTGCCAATTGTTTGTTCTTCCCTCGACGGGATTTGAACTCACACCATTAATACACTACGCACCAATCGCTTAGCTTTATGTCCAGCGCCCTAGACCACTCGACCACATCCGCTCCATATATATATATATCCATTAACCGATTTAACCCCGACACGTTTTTGTGCCTGTCACAAGTCAGCACCTGAATTTCCAGCTGGTGCTTGAAGGTGAGAGGCGGCTGTTCGTAGAATTGTTCCCATCACTGTTTAACCTTTTTATTAACTATGCGTTAGAAAAGATTTTAGTGAAAGTATAATATCAGATAGGAAATCCGATAATATAGTGTATTAAATGAGATTTTGTTTTGTTTTCGGGACAAAGCTGAGCGCTGATGGTCATTTCAGACAATAACGAAACAACCAGTAAAGCACAATCAAGAGGAGGCTTCGGACCTTAAAGCTACAGATTGGTCGTCATAGTGATCATGTGGGTATTCGCTGGTTTGTGTTAGATTGGTTGATTCCCCGAACACCAACTTTCAAAAAGATCAAAAGACATTGACCACTGTAATTAAAATGGATTAAGGGGCCAGCATAGGGAAAACTATTTTGTAAACCTCAGGTAAACTCAGGTAAATCGTGTGGATTAAAAATGAGGAAAGCTATAATTAATATTCATTTTTAAATTTAAGCACAAGTATGGAAATAATACATATGAAATGTATGAAATATATAATAGTATTAAAAACATTGTGTTGTTTGTTTGTTTTGTCTGCCTTTTTTTTTTAGTTTAATCTGTTGTGTTAGTGTTTTTGTATGTCATTCATTTATTAGATAGTTCCTTTATTATGTATTACAACTGTATTATATTCTTTATTTTTTGTTTCAAATGGTGCTTTGCTTCAAATTCAAATTCAAATTGGAATTATATTCGTATTTGTGATTTGTATCTGCAATAACAACAAACACACGCATAATATTCCACCCTTTTTGCAATCATGGTGTTGTGTTACCATATATAAACATTTTTATGAGGAAAAGGCTGACCAGATATAACTTTTGTGTCCGTACATGTTACAGTTACGATGCCCAGTGGTCAGTTTATAATCAGATAACACAAGGCGTACATACAAATCCAGGTGTGTAACACAAGCTAATTACCCCTTTGGTATCTTCAAACTCTTCTAAACAGATAAAATAAAATAAACGTCATAGAGATATGATTTTTATTGAGAACGACACGTGATAAAAATACAAACATGGATGAAATAAAACATGATTTATATGGATTTGTAGACCTGCTACGTACAATGTATCAACAACGTCATAATGTCTACTTGTAATGACTAAATGTATTTCTTAAAATCCAATATAACTTTTCTGAAGTGAGCAGGGACCAACAGGTACAATATACAATATATTACCTGACTAACGGGAGAGGTATTTGTAACTGTAGTTAAAACGGGTAATTAACACATTTGCGGAAAGGAAATAATTTTCTTGCGGAGATGAAATAATATTTTTGTTTTTGCGGAGATGAACGATTATTATTTTTTTTTTTTTTTTTGCGGAGATATTTTGTTTGTTTGTTGTGGAGATAAAAACATTTTTTTATATATTTTTGCGGATAGGAAATGTAAATGTGCGGAAATGAAACGCACCTCTTATTTAATATTCAATCAGTTTTTGTATTTTATTCAAAACGCTTTAACGTATAAACATGTTCCCTAATTAACATGACCGGGTGGCTCAATGAGCTATGTAGTTGGATTACCTAACAACTCATACAAACTTATCACCAATACAGCGTGGGCTTTCTAAATTGCAATAAAGGGTGCATTCGACTCGCATCCGCAAGTGATAAAGTTTACCAGTTGCTTGCCCATGATCGGTGGTTCTCTCCGAGTACTACCACTAAAAGTGGTCGTCATGATATAGCTGAAATATTGCTGAAAGTGGCGTTAAAACACAATAAATCAAATCAAAAACCTAATTAACAATATATATGAAAGCAATTTTAATATGCGTCCAATAATCGTTTCTTAATATTAAATCGATATTGTGTGCAAAGGAAAAGCATTATATAATCTTAAAACTACCATAAGATTACAAATATTATCATATTAGGAACGTTATAATATACATGGAAGGCAGATGAGACCATATAGACTAGTACTAATTATGAAGAAAAAGCGAAAAGTCGATATATTGGCGTGAAAACCTCAAAATTTGAAAAGTTGAAAAAGCAATTGGCCGAAATATTGCATTTATCACACGACAGAGCGAAATATGACAAATCCAATTTCTTGTTTTCGCGTTAGTTATTCGCCTTTTCTTTAAAATATTTCGACTTCCTTCTTTCAGGGGTTTACGCTTCCATATTGCGACTTTTCGCTTTTTCAACCCTATTTAGTATGCAGGACAAAAAATCGAAAAAGGACACATGGGAAATGGCCACACCTGGCTTCCATAGATATCTGATATTAATTAAAATATAAAATACACCCTGTAGCACTTTAACCTCATTTATCGTGGAGAGAAAGGAATTATGTATGAAAATGAGTTTTGATTTTTATAATAAAACACATATTTACAATAATAAAACAAAATTACGATAATAATATAAATAAACAAGGTAAAAAAAAAATATATAAAATGAAATAAAAATAATTGTGTACAAACACATGAAACTCGTACATAAAACAAAATAAAAAAGACGAGGGAAAAAAGATGTTAAACTGTCTATTTACAAATTACAAGTCGGCTCCCCAAATAAATTTAGGTAACAGAATAGCAAGTGTACGAGTAACAGTACAATTTTAAACCGAAAATAGAAGACAATACAAAAAAAACATAAACATTAAACTATAGCACTATGTGTTCATGTTCAATGTATACGAAGCGTATTCTTGAAATGGAAATAGTTTCAAAGAAAAATAAAAATAAATCCTTGTCTTCTTCCTAAATTGAAACAATTATTCCAACAAAAATAGGGGAAAAAAACAATGTGTATCAGTCTTATATTGACATAAAGTGCAACAAGTAAAACAAAATAATACAAATTTGTTATTTGTATCTGAATGGAGAATACCTTACACCAAGTTAATCTGCTCACAACATTCTTTTTTTGTTTACATCGATAATTACACAAAGTTAATTCACTGACATCTATCCACAAAGCTAATTCGTTTTGACAACATTTCTCCATTTTATATAGTCACTGTCAATGTGTTATAATAGAAACTAACGGAAATACGACAACGTTGCTTCTAACTTCGCTTACAACAACAATACCGTTTCACTCATTGCCAATATATGTATTTTAGCCAGGTTATGTTCATTAATAGCATTGAACGAAGTTTTTCTAACACTGCTCACTATAATATACTAATTATGACGTCTCTCTTGGATGTTCACTGACGAAGCCTTGATTAATATGTATACGCTAACGTATTAGTGAGTCTATGTTTTCATGTATTAGATTTTAAAGCACAGTCTTGTCTTGTCATGGTCACAGACAGCCACAACAACCCTTCTCCGTTTTGATTGGGTAGTTGTAGAGTCTGTTTGTTTGTCATTCACGACATGTGAGTGAGTACCGGAATTATCTGTGTCACGAACGATAACTAGGTCTTGATCGGTCTTGTCCGTCAAACCTATTGGTTTCGGTCCATTTCCAGGGTTATTGTACTGTGCTTCCGAGTTCAAACTTAATATCGGTATTACAATAGATCTCCTGTTCCTGGCAGGCTGTGGTGGTTGGTTATCAGTCGTTGTCGGCCCACTGACGGGATAGTCTCTAATGATTGTTAGATTCTCTCTAGTTGTACTACTAGGATCCACTATCTTATCTATGACAGGATCTGTCAGTATTATAACTGGAATTGTGTACTTATTGTTACTGCCTGTTGTTGTTTGTTTCAACGTAGAGGGCGTTGTCTGGAGTAAGTGGTCACGTTGTGTAGTAAGGTCACTTACGGATGGTGACCCGGTTTTCATGGTAACACGTGAATCATGGTCTCTTTCAATTGTGAGATTTGGCAGAGTTGTTGATTGGACTCTAGTGGATGTTTGTGTTGTTTGTTTACTCTGACTGTTTTGTTGACCACCGCCAGTTTGTGAACCTGGAAAAAAAATAAGAAGTATTTGAAGATATAAAAGGGGTAATCAGAATCGGGAAATCGAAGAAGACCAGACAGCACAATGGTCAAAAGGAAAATAACAAAATGACAAAAACAACGATCTACAAAACATACATATAAAACGAGTAAATTATCCATAATGGAGTTGAGGTGGCAACTTGAGAAGAATTCCATCTAACTTGACGTTCTGGTGAAATAATTCATGTTTGAATTCATTTTCAGACTTCACTATTTTTGGCTTTCAGATCTTTTGACTTCTGGCGTGCTTGGTGAGAGTTGTTCTAGAGGCGTGCACAATAGTTGGATAACTAGATTTTTATTTAAGCGCTTTGAAGCAACTATATATTGTTTATTTGCATTTTTTAATTATATGCTCGAATATTTTACCCACCCCCCCCTTTAACTGATCTAGTGGTGCACATTTGATTGTTCATAGATTAAACTATCTAAAAGTTGGGCCAGTCATTTCGAAACAGAACGTTCGTGTATAACAACTACCTGAAATTTGACAACAACAAAAACAAACTTACATGAATTTCATACACATAATGTTCCAATAAGCAGCAAATTAGCAATGGAAAGTATATGTAATACATATTTGATTGATTGATTGATGTGTGGTGTTTTAACGCCACTTTCAACAATATTTCAGCTATATCATGGCGACAAGTTTTACTGTTGGAGGAAGCCGGAGAACCCAATATATGTTTGAATGCAGGGAAAATTGTTTACCGATTGTTTTGAATCTTCTGTTTTCTGAATGCTGTCAGGTATTTAAGACTTCCCACGTGTTCTAGGTAACCGAATACGACAAATGTAATCTGTATAAGGTTACTAAATAAACTGTAACCACACAGTACACATACTGGTGAAAGTGTAGGTAGACGCATCTTCAGATAAATGTATTCGAAATAGGGTCTTAAGATCTTATCATTCAGAATATATTTTTGAAGCTTCGTTGTATCAATGCAGATATATAACGTTTTGTCAATAATAACGAACAACTTACGGAAAGACAAACCTCCACTATTTCCGCCTTGTTTTAGCACATGTTGGTTCTGAAGAAACAAAAAAAACATTTGTATTTTAGACAAACAAAACATAGAAAATTATACTATACTTTGTACACAAAATGCCGTTTGGGGTCACATCATGTAACCTGTTAGTCATCTCTGACTGTCCAATCATATGGAAGAGAGTTACATATATTGACTAATCAGACAAGAGTTGTTGGTGGTGTACATGGCTTATATGCCTAAGTATTGTGTAAGCTGGTCGCTGATTGGTCGATTGAAAATGAGAACCCTGACGTGATCCCATGTCGGTTGTTCTTTTGCTATTAAAATGTTATCTGTTTCAGGTCATAATGTAATACGTTTTTTCCTGCGATAGGTAAACTGTACTGTTTGGTTTAGTTTATGTTACGCAAGATTTCTTTCGATGCTATAGTGTTAAAAAATGTACACAGATCATGTACATAAATACTTAAATAATCATGGTAGTGTTTTTGATTGACGTTTTTACCCCTGACTGGCTGTTTTACGTCACTCACAGGAGATTACAAAATAAGATAAATATCTACATATGTCACGTGATCAGTTGCGTGGTAAGTATACATCATTGGAAAAATCACCAAGAAGACTTGCGTAATATTTAACAAATACATCGGGGTCACTTGAAGTCTTTATGAAAGGGTTTTCTGCTATGCAGCTTTCGGGTTAGAGGTTAAAGCATGACCTATTTGACCTGTGTCATGAACTTTTACGTCAGTCCCAGGAGACTGTTAGTGATGTTAACTGAACTGATTATGGTTGGCTTGTATCATTCAATGGAGTTACAGTTATCAGTTAATTTAATCTTTATTTGAATATTTTATAATCAGATAAATGACGTACTACATTTCCGCGGGGTTTTTAATTATTTGTCGTTATTCGATATCATCGTTAAACTATTAATAAATATAATTTGTAAATGAAACTAAAATTCAAACTCTGATGTTGATTTGTTTTATATTTTTCTTTCATTTCGGAAGTTTTATATCAGATCTGTGTGTTGTAAGAAGACATTTAGCGGCAAAAAGTAATTTATTTCAAACTTTTAGGTACACAATATTCAGAGAAGAAACTTAAATTATTACAATTAAATATTATTACACATAGTTTAGTCAGTAACATTATTTAACAAACACAAAATATTCAGACAATGCAATTTGATTGGTTAGTTGAATAAATCACTGCATGACGTTTTCATTACATTTTGATACAGATTTCTAAGTTAAAACTTACAATCCATGTTTTCAGGTCACCATTTGACAGCAGACGTAAAAACAAGCTGTAGAACAGTGAATTGTCATATATACTTTGACCTGAAATAAAATGTAATATGTGAATGTGATTGTTGTTCTTCATCTCATAGTCATTATTATCAAGGCTGAATTACATTCTAGTAGACATACCAGCCTAGCTTTTGAGTATGTGTGTACTTAAATGGTGGGTTTCCTGCCTGAGGCCTGTTGCATCTTCCATCTTGTAAAATTAGATCTGTGTTGATATCCACGTTTTCTGCCTTGAAAAGTTTGAGTGGGCGGTTGTTGTTTAACGCCAACTCGGCAGTTTTTCAGCTATACCATGGCGAGAACAAGTTAATTGTCAATGAGATGATGATGAAGTCCGCTTAGTACTAGACCAACGTGCTTAGTTTGATATTTATAGCGCTAGCTCACTGAAACAACAGTCGACGGAGAGACATGTCGCCCCACTCGGACAAATTATCTTGATTCCGAGCCAAGTAGTCTTTGCTCTTTCTCTTTAATGTTGTGTGCTTAGCGGAGAAGCAACAAATACCAATTTAATAGTCTTTGGTTTGACCCGATCTACAGCACTCGAGGCTAGCACGCTAACCATTACACCACCGATGCGTTTCAGAGTGTTATCGATGCTGTAACCTCAATCTTGTAAAACATTTTCTGTGTATTTTGATATCAACGCTGTCTGCTTTGAACATGTTAATATATGTTCTGTCTGCTAATTACTATCTACTGGTGTATATGTTTATTAATCTAGTTTTAATCTTTTAAACAGCAACACGAAGCCTTAAGGCCCCAGAAAAACATGATGAAGATAATACACAAACAACATACAAAACATGTCTCTTGATTTAAGCTCAATTTATTTTAAGGAATTTCTGTTTACAAATGATTCGGCAATAATTATATTTGCTTTGAAATTTGCATAGAACACACTGTGAATTCATTATTATTCTTGGTATACCAATTTTCGTGGGTAGAATTAAACACGAAATTAATAATTAAACTAAATTTAATATAAAACACAATTGTCCTTCACAACACGAAAATTGATATCAACGAATTAAATATAATTCAAACTATTATGATTGTCCTTAGACTAATTTGGTTTAACATGTGGATGTATTGGTTCTCGTCAACTGTACTCACTGAACATAAAAAGTCTCAAAGTCAAAGTCAAATTCTTTATTATGCCTCAGACACTAAAGTGTACAAGATATGAAGTATGTTTTAAAACAATGTTCTGCCTAGAAAAATACTCAAACGGAGATGCGACTTAACGCCAAGCTATAAACTCTTCAGCTTTCATAGATCATGATAATACCAGCTTGTCGCAAGACAAACACACTGAGCTTAAATAGTCTTATTGTAAGCTAAATGAAACAACTGTATGTGTCCTTTACACACTGACACATTGTACTGATTTCGAGGAAAAAAGAATTTGCTCTACTCCTTGGAAATTAGTGTGAATCGGAGAAGCTGCAGATATCATTTAATATTTGATGGCTTGACCCAACGTCCTTGTACTACCCAAAACGCGATATTGGTGTAAAGCTTATTATTAGATCACATGTGTGTTTTCCTAAATGAGTGCAAAATTAAAAGCTTTAATCACAATACAATTTAACTTGACATTTGATTACATAAACATATTTAAATATGAAGAACCAATCTAACAATACTGCATGATTTATTCTAGTTTTACATATTTTTTTATAGAAGAAAATGATTTCAATCGTCTATAGCTTTTTTTTAATATTGAAAGTTACATTTTATACGAACATGTTCGTTATTTTAAAATTGATCAAACTAATTTAAATTGATTTAATTTCATTAATTTAGTTCAGTTAAAAGAGAGTTTTCTTTATCTTGTAAATAATTAATACAACATAAAATCAATGTTTAATCACGAAATAGACATTGTATGAGTACATTTTAAATGGTCATTACGGTATACGAATCTTGTTAGTTGCCAATCCGGTTTTATCTAACGTTTATTTAATACGTAATCATTGTATACATTTCTGTTTAAGTACAAGTTCCTACCGTTTGTATCCCTTCTTCTGTTAAATGACGGCGCTGCATCAATGGCGGCTAACACACAGACACAACCAAGGAATCGTATCAGTCTCATATTGTTAATATTGTTCAGAACTTAATGTCAAACTTTGATCACAAAATTCTAATTTGTACAGTTACATCACTATGTTGTCAACAGTGTTGAATGTTATGCTGTTGTTTAAATGTCCGATGCTATTACATTATTGCAAGCACTGGTTTTTAACAGTTCTCAGATAGACACTTTTTAATGCAGAATTTATGCAACACAACACGTCCTATTCTTTTAAATCCAAAATATGTGGAAAAAAGAGTGTGTTCACTTAAAAACGACCACACACGCGACTTGTCACTATATATTTCAATATTAAAATACGAAAGTCTTAGCAAATTGACGTGATATATATATACTAGTTGCACACGAAATTACTAATATTAAGGACGCAATAATTACTCAAGAAAAAAAAACATACAACGTCAAAAATATTTTTTCTTGAAAATCAGATTCAAGATCTAAATACAACTGTACGACTTGTCGTCAAATTCCGTTATGGTAAACAAATGTAACACTGACAGTTTATACAGATTATCTGATAATAGCCCGGGGGAGAATTCCTTTATCAGTTTGATCTAACATCGTAAAATTCCTCCTCTTGGCAATATTATGATATTGACGAAATTTGTAAAAATTTGCGGTAAACAAGACCGACTGGAATTTTTAGGACGTAAGTATTTTTTGTTCGGTGCAGAAAGGAATTGCGCCTTTAATATATGAGTAATAATTACAGGAATGGAACAACAATCACGTTTTCATGTACATTTGGTGTTCGGATTTTTCTTCACGAAACTATTTACTACGACTAATATATTGTAACTGGTATGCTCCTCTATATAAGGTTATAGGAACCGTAGTAGCTCCTCACCTATCTTCTGTGTTCGCTGTGATCGCTCAATTGTTAGAGAGATGTTTTACGATGCCAGAGGTCAGCCATCAAATCCCACCTGAGACTTTGTATTTTAGGTGATTACATACGCTCAATGAGTTAGGTAGTTGGATTACCTAACAACTCATACAAGCCTTTCAGCAATACGGCGTGGGTTCGCGCCTGACTTGCAAATTGCAAAAAAAAGGTGAACTCGACTCGCAGCCGCAAGTGATAAAGTTAACCAGTTGCTTGCCCATGGTCGGTGGTTCTCTCCGTGTACTCCGGCTTCCTCCACCACTAAAACGGGTCGCCATGATATAGCTGAAATTCTGTTGAAAGTGGCGTTAAAACACCAAAAATAATCAATCAAATCAATTTTTACTGTCAGTATAATATTATTGCATGTTGTCTAACGCCATCTTTATCAATGTTTCGAACACACCGGGATACTGTAATAAAACTGATCAGTATATCAAAACGGGGTTTGGAGCCTAGATGGCTGAGTAATTAATGTTGTTGACTCCACACCACACCTAGTAAAAAGGTGATCGTGCCCCGATACCAACCTAAAGGGATCGTAAACGTTTTTGACACCAAAGGTTGTGGTTTCAGTTAGGAGGATTGTATAGGGATTTTAGGAATATATAAATTATTTGTATTTTTCTTGTAGAGATTCAGATGGGTTTGCCTTTCGTTTCCAAAAATATGTACAAGTGTATTGTAATTAATTTAAAAAAAAACAATCGTGAGGGTTATGGGTATTTAATGCCACTTTCAACACTATTTCATTTATATCGTGGTTGTTAGTATTATGTGTGGAGTAAATCGGAGTACCCAGAGAAAACCACCGACCTGTCACTAACTAACTTTATCACATAATGTTGTTTCGAGTACGCCTCGCCTATGCGGGGTTCGAACTCACAACTTTAGTGGTGATAGGCACTAATTGTATAGGTAGTTATAAATCCAACTACCTTACGATCACGAACATGACGTTAAAATGTATAACTGATTGTCTAAAAATCGTCTAAGATTTGTTTCCCTCTCAAAGTGAATCAAAAGTGCGTTATATATCATTTCTGTTTAATGTTAAGCATATTCAGATCTTGCTTAGATATTGCAAATGTCTCATATGCATCATTATAAGAAACCACGAGTGTCGTTATGCAATCCTCAGCTTCACGTCTAACTGATAGACTGTGTCACTCTAAATGATACAACTTGTTATCGATTTTAAGAAGAAGAATCTTATATAGGGCTGAACATTACTAGTACAAATATCCCCAAATAACCAACGTTTTGCAGTACCGTGATCTCATTCCTTTATAATCTTAATAAAGAAATATATAACAATATAGCCCAGTTACGTTAACTTTCGGTAGTTTGAAGATACCAAAGTGGTAATCAGAAATCGTAAATCGAAGAAGGACAGAAAATACGATGTCCAAAAGAAAAAAAGAAAAAAAAAACACACAGAGAAAAGTAACGATTAACCCCACAACAAAATCGTGTGCTCCTAGAGGATAAACAGCCCTTGCTCCACTTGCGACAACCGTTTATAATCCGATAAGACACGAAAGGAAAAGGGGCATAGGCTTGTGACTAATACAAATGGAACATATCCGTGGTCGTCTGTGACGCAGAGATACCATTTGGAGTGATAACATCAACTTTGCCACTATGAAAGCTTGTTTCATATCGTAGATTGCAGCAATCATCTATCACAAACTGGGGCCCGGGTGGCTCAATTTTTTGATTTTCCTGTTGGAGTTTGGAACTGTTCCGACAGTGTGATATTTTGTGTTTTTCATTCTATTCTTCTTTGTTGTAACCGCATATGTGATGAAATGGTTAGTGCGCTCGTCTCGAGTGTGATATATCGTGGGTTCGAGCACGGGTGGCTCAATGAGTTAGGTCGTTGGATCTAATACCAATACGGCGTGGGTTTGCACGCGGCTTTGTAAATTACAAAAAAGGGTGCACTCGTCTCGCAGCCGCAAGTGATAAAGTTTACCAGTTGCTTGCCTATGGTCGGTGATACTCTCCGGGTGCTTCGGCTTCCTCCATCACTAAAATTGGTCGCCATGATATAGCTAAAATATTGTTGAATGTGGCGTTAAAACTCCAAAAATCAAATCAATCCATCACGAATATACCGATATTAACAACTAGCACTGGAATCCAGTATCAACTGATTGATATATACTCCATATCCTTGTGCTACTGGAAGTCTGGAAGGCCGCCACCCCCCACCCCCATTGTCAATTTCTAAATGTATGTATGGAACGGACCTATCTGTGTCTGCGATGTCCTTTTGTTAAAGTTCAGTGGGATAGAAGTTTCATTTGGTATGTAGGAATATCCCAGCAGCCCATATATACATACAGCGAAAATATATCCCCTGTGATACCATATTTCAAAGCTTCTAGCTCCCATCAAGATTTCATTGATAGAGGGTTGATGCTCACAAGGAAGCTACTGAACCAACAATTTCAAGTGATACAATATTTTCTTTGGCGAATGTATTGCCATGGTCGTCGTGGTCTTGATCATATATTAGTTGGATTTATAACTACATATGCAATCAGTGTATATCACCATTAACGTTGTTTGTTCGAATACCGCTGAGGCGAGGTGTACTCGATACTACATTACATGATACAATTTGTCAGTGGGTTCCGACAGGTAGGTGGTTTTCTTCGGGTACTCCGGTTTAATTCCTCCAGCAATCAAGCTAACCGCCACGATATAACTGAAATATTGTTGAAAGTGACGTTAAACGTCATAAACCTAACCAATGTATTGTTTGTCATTTACTTTACGGTTTTTGATTATACCCTCATTTTTCTTTTTCGTCGAACAAGTTTTCAAGAAATAGGCCAACTTCAATTCCAACATTTAAGAAAATGACTTGATAATTGATATCTACATGTTTAATTAAGGATTATGTTTTAAAATAAAGAAAATCTGTCGACCACAAAGTTATCATTAAATGTTTTTCATTCTATTACAAAAACACATAAAATACATGAAATTTACATTATCACGCTTCATTACACTGTCATCATGCGTCACTGCACCAACAAGTTATTGCACAATTTATACCTGTTAAAAATTGCTCGTAAATTACACGTGCTGGATATTAATACAACGCGGAAGTAATTAATAATTATATAATTGTTAGTAGTACTATTATGAGAAGTGAAATGTGCTTTCAATCGTTCCCCTTAACAGTTGTTTATATTTAAATTTCAATTACACGTGTCTTTGTTCTGAATCTGTGTTAGGATTCATTTTATAAAAAAAAAAATGAAAGCAAAGAGGGCTTTTAAGGAAAGGAAATAAAAGGGAAATACTGTAATTTTGGCAGAAGAAAAATCTCTTTTGAAAAACAGAAAAATATACACTTTCGGAACAGTTCGAAAATCTAAACCAATGACTTGCTTAGTTTTACCACACTGTCGAATCGGAACAGTTCGAAAATCTAAACCAACGACTTGTTTAGTTTTACCACACTGTCGAATCGAAACAGTTCTAAAATCTAAACCAACGACTTGCTTAGTTTTACCACACTGTCGAATCGGAGCAGTTCTAAAATCTAAACCAACGACTTGCTTAGTTTTACCACACTGTCGAATCGGAGCAGTTCTAAAATCTAAACCAACGACTTGCTATAGTTTTACTACACTGTCGAATCGGAGCAGTTCTAAAATCTAAACCAACGACTTGCTTAGTTTTACCACACTGTCGAATCGGAGCAGTTCTAAAATCAAACTTCAAAATCGTAGAAAGGGGCAAAATTGATACTCCTAACACACAAATACATGACCTCTGACTCCTAACACACAAATACATGACCTCTGACCCCTAACACACAAATACATGACTGACCACTTTCCTGGCTTGGTACAGATACTTCAATAAAAGGTGGCGGAGTTAAACTAGTTTTGGGCCAAACCTCCTCTCTTAGTGAATTGGTGCAATTATACAAGTGTTCTCCACATGATGTCATACCACACACTACGTCATAGGGAGTATGTAGTACTACTTTATGTATGTTGTTGTATAACTTAATTAGTTAAAAATATAAATGTCAACTGGGGCCGTCGTGGTCGTGATCGTATGGCAGTTGGATTTACAACTACATGTGCAATCAGTGTCTATCTCCACTAAAGTTAGAAGTTCGAATCTCGTTTATGGCGAGGTGTACTCGATACTGCATTATGTGATAAAATTTGTCAAAGACTGGCGACAGGTCGGTGGGGTACTCCGGTTTCCTCCACCAATAAAACTGACCACCACGATATATGAAATATTGTTGAAGGTGGCGTTAAACAACATAAACCAAAACCAATCGACATATGATGTCATACCCACACTACGTGATAGTGTATAAGTAGTAATACTGTATAACATAATAAGTTAAAAATATAAATGTCAGTAATATTGTTGTAGATCAATAAGAGTGACTTTTAAACGATATGTGTTTACAAAATTAACACCACTGTTACCACTAGTGTAGCAGGAACTGCTTAACCCTTCCGAAATGTTTTGTGGTTGTTTCGTATATTGAGTTTTTGAAATTTTCATATTCGCGTCTTTTTGTCCTAATCTTTTGCACTAGAGTCATTAAGGACATGATCAATATGATTAATTAATCAAAAACCTCTATAAGAAAAGTCAATGTATAGCACAAAACAATAATTGTGCGAAGGTTCAAAGTCCAAACTGTTTTACATCGTTGGTAGGTACATATAGGGTTGTAGTATTTCAGTTATTTCGTGGCGGTTAGTTTTATTGATGGATGAAACCGGTGAATACCACCGACCTGCCGCAAGTCACTTACAAATTTTATCACATTATGATGTATCGAATACACCTGGCCATGAGCCGGATTCAAACACAAAACTTTAATGGCGATAGGCACTGTTTGCATAGGTAGTTGTAAATCAACCTATCATGAGTTCACGACTACGACGGCCCTTCAAATATATATGTACACCCTAGTTAAATATAATGATAAAAACGTACATATATAAAATCAAAGGATCACCGAATATATGCGTCCTTCAAGTTAAGTACAATATATAGTGTATGTTAAAGAAAATCAAATTCAAGGTCATCAAGCCAAATGTACATCGGAATGATTTACCAATCAATTAAAACATACTTCAAATTTATTATACATATATTATTATTATAGTGGAGTGCTAAAAATTACAAATATATGACTTCTTTGAAGCTTTGGTTTCATTGTTCCCATATTCCTCATGGAATGTCAATGGTTTTATAATTGTTCAGTTTGATATTAGAAAGACATTATTTCTTTTTGTAAGTAAATGTATTTTGTGAGGGGAATGACTTGTTCGAACTCCACGACAAAGATAAATACAAGCGATAATGTTGTCCCTATCCAATCCGTGATGTTGATGAACATATATCTACATTCATGCTGCACCATGTGGCCAGTCTTAGAAGGGGCGTGGCTCAATTGCTGTAAGATGCAGTGTGTTGATGTGTGTACTTACACAGCCGAGGGTAGATAAAGCGTGTGGCCCAATTGAGAGCAATATGTCCAATTGGTTTAACACCGACTCTGCTGCAACCAGTACATTTACTACAAATATTGTATACACAGGTGTTGGTACAAACAGTTATGTTATCCGTCTAGTAGACGTGTATAGTCTACCAGTACGCTTGTGTCTTATGTAGAGGAAAAATCAATTACATAGACAAACTTCGAACGCGGATGGCGATGTAGGCATCTTGTTAGAAATGAACTGAAAATGTTCTGGTTTTTCTTCTTTTTGTGTATAAATTAAACAATGTTCTGCATAAACACAATATACGTATACTGTCGGGAAATAGAAAAATGGCTTGTACTCACTTCGAAACGAGACATATACCTTGTTAGAGGCTCGTTTTTCTACCTGTTTCTATAATTTTAAATGAATTTTCTATTTTCCGACAATGTACGTATATAATAGTGACTACGTGATAAAGTTTGTCAGTCACTTGTGACATGTTTGTGATCTTTACCGGGATCCTTAATTTGGTTTCCTCGGCAAATAAAACTGCCCGCACAGATGTAACGGCAGCTTGTTTTATCTCTCAAATTAATTGTTAGTGAGTGAGTGATTGTTGTTTAACGCCAACTCAGCAATTTTGCAGCTATATCATGGCGAAAATAAATTAATTAGAGCGAACTACACAAATCTTGATATCTTTTCTGCAGTCCATTACTATATCAAAGATACACATAGCTTCAAAGTATTGCAGCAGATTCCTCATAAATTGCTATTCTCTCCATATTTGTTTATTTAATACTTAGTTGTAAGATCAAAACATAGCAATTATTTAGCTAAGAAAACCATGTACATCTGGAGGCATAAATATGTACATACAGATAGAATAAACAAAATAATAAAAGTTAAAATTCATGATTTTTTTCTAATCCTCAAGATAGAATGACTTTTAACAACAACCGCCCAATCCGTGTTTGTGCGTTGCGGTTTTTTGGGTGTATATGATACTTCATATTATATTTCCTGCATTTGACACGATTGACATTTATATATTCGTAATCTTTAATCAGGTATAAATTAAACATAGATTAAGACATTAAAATAATATTAAATATTGTTTACCTTGTTTGTTTTCCAGATATGACCGATCAAATTTTTAATATTTAAGATCACAAAAATGTATTAATAGTGAAATGCATTTTATGATTTTTATATCTTTTTTTTAGATTTTGTTATTGATATTCTAATATGTTAAGATTACTAAATTGATTAATAGTGAAAAAAAAATGCATTTTATGATTTTATATATTTTGTTTTTTATTTTAGATTTTGTTACCGATATTTTAATATTCTAGATCACCTAAAACATATATTTTATGATTTTAATATATTTGTTTGAGATTTTGTTATCGATAGTAACCACAAAGTACAATAAAAACAAAAAGTAGATAGCAAAATCTCGCCACTTCGTCTCGGAAACATTATCCTGTGTGTTTAACAGAGAAGCAGCAAATATGAATTTTATAGTCTTTGATTTGATCCAATCAGTGGTTAACTTAACGAAAGTCTACAATCACGACGAGCACGCTTACCAATGTACAGTCAATGGACATAAGTATTCTTCACCCTCGATTTTACGCTTGAACTTGTTTAAGAGACCATTGGCTATTAACAGTATGGCCTACTTAGTATAACTTTACCCAATCTATTTGTTTTTGGGATAGCTTAAAATGGGAGACTGAATTTTGTTAATTTTCGGTCTTAAATTTTGATTAGCTTTAACCCCAGGGGCGCATTTCTTTTAGGTGAATCTGGAACATGCTTCTGAATAACATAATTGTTTTGTTGCTTTTTTCACCTAAAACAGAAACAGGTTTCGAAACATGTGAAACATAGGTGACCCATGTTTCAAATCGAAACATTAACTGGAACCGGTCAAAAATTAGTTTGTTTTTGATAGAAATACAGTCAATGGACATAAGTATTCGTCACCCTCGATTTTACGCAATATATTTCGTATAAAACCACATTTTTCAAAAAATAGTATTGTGAAGTCATTTCTAAACGGATTTTGATAATTTTTTGCACCAGAAGAAGCAGAATTATTTAAACATTATTTGTTTATTTTAGCATGATTTTCCGTTAGATTGCCTTTATTTTCTTATGCTGTTTTCTGACGTCAAATTTGTTATATATGTTAGCCAAAATAAAATCCGACAAATCAACATTTGTGCTTAAATCACCAGAAAACGAAAACCATGCAGACAAAAATTACTATCAGCTAAACAAATAAAATTCAAAGAATTCTGCGTGTTTTGTAATAAATTTCATAAAAATCTTCCCAGAGATAGCTTTAAAATATGTTTTTTTTTTTTAAATGTGGTTTGTATATGAAATATAGAGTAAAAACTGGAATGTGACGAATACTTAATGTCCATGGACTGTAGCTCCGAGGTAATTTGATATATTAAATAATGATTTTTTTAAGTGCAGCTACGCTGACATTACTTTTATAATCGAATACGTCATGTTAAATACATACAAGTTGAAATTCAATTTCTTTATAATAATGTGTTACATATATTTGAATATCAATAGAATAAAAGATGTTTTCATACTATGTCCTATATATATGGTATCTTAGTGCAATGTACCAGTATTTGATCTAGAAAATTCAGTTATTTAAATGATGTTTTAAACCTTTATTAACGCTCACTTTTACGATGGCTTTCGAACGACCATTAGGAGGGAATCTATAGTTCGGTGACAAGTTGACATTTTTTTATTGTTCCTTTATAGGTTGAAATAAATTTAAATGTAATCATGAACACAGAAAGATACACAATTATGACTTCGTTCTCATTTGCATCATTACTGATATTGCGTCATCAAACCCGAAATTGAGAAACGAAAAAATAAGCAAGGCAATATAGACCATGATATAATGAACAGCTACAGAAGTATGACGGGTTTAAACAGATTACTTTGTGGTTTGCTTGATTGATTCCCAGCTAAGCCCTCCCCTCTTGATACTTGGATTTTCACAGATTCGATTCAACCCAGGTCATATATTTAACAAGTTATAACATTCATTAGAGGTGTAGCCCCCAAATTGTGTAGAAAAAAAATGATCTGAAACCTGCACAAAATAAATATTCTGATCCAGCAGTTTAACTTTAATCCTAACGTAATGAACACGGACGATAATCGAGGGATTACATTATTCTCTCAACTTTATATTTTACAGTCGTGAAAAAATAATCAAATAGAGACCGATGGTTAACAATTCCACCAATTTCAAAGAAAAACAAACAACCACCTCTTTCAATATATGTCGGTTGATATGAACTCTAGTCATCTGTCGGTTGATATGAACTCTAGTCATCTGTCGGTTGATATGAACTCTAGTCATCTGTCGGTTGATATGAACTCTAGTCATCTTGCGGTTGATATGAACTCTAGTCATCTGTTGGTTGATATGAACTCTAGTCATCTGTCGGTTGATTTGAACTCTAGTCATCTGTCGGTTGATATGAACTTTAGTCATCTGTCGGTTGATATGAACTCTAGTCATCTGTCGGTTGATATGAACTCTAGTCATCTGTNGTGTAGAAAAAAAAAATGATCTGAAACCTGCACAAAATAAATATTCTGATCCAGCAGTTTAACTTTAATCCTAACGTAATGAACACGGACGATAATCGAGGGATTATATTATTTATAATTTACAGTCGTGAAAAAATAATCAAATAGAGATCGATGGTTAACAATTCCACCAATTTCAAAGAAAAACAAACAACCACCTCTTTCAATATATGTTGGTTGATATGAACTCTAGTCATCTGTTGGTTGATATGAACTCTAGTCATCTGTCGGTTGATATGAACTCTAGTCATCTGTATGAAATCAACTATAAAGGGTTATGGTGGTTAACGCAACTTTCAACAATGTTTCAGTTGTATCATGTTGGTAAGTTTTATTGATGGAGGCACTCCGAGAAAAGTACCAACCTGCCGCAAGTCACTGACCAACTTTGTCACATAATGTTGTATTGAGTACACATCATAAACACGCAACGTTTGTTCAAAATATAAACGTCAATGGATTAATGTGATTTTTCTTAATACAGTGTCTTAAAATATAAAGTTTATGTGTATGCGGCACAAAACTGGAGTTAGGTGTATAATTTGAAAAACTGCCACTATTATTGTCTATCTATATATAAGAACAAAAAGTATATTTTTAATCAATTATACAGCTATACTAACATATTGAATACATTTATAAAAACGTATACATTTCTCCGACCACTCCGGTTTCCTCCACCAATAAAACTGACTGCCACGATATAACTGAAATATTGTTGAAAGTGGCGTTAAACACCATAACCCTCAACAGGTTATATATGGTACAAGTTCTAAGGCGAAGATTATAACATACCACAAAATAGTGCATCGAGTACAGCTCACAAAGTACCACACGATCACGACCACGACGGCCCCTCTTCAATTATAAACTATCTGCATACAAATAATCAAATTATTCTAACATATTGAATACATTTTTATAAAAAAAGTATATGTATAATTTCGGCCCCTCCTCAAATATAAACTATCTGCATACAAATAATCAAATTATCCTAACATATTGAATACATTTTTACAAAAAAAAAACATATAATTTTAATCAATTATACAGCTATCATCAATACATACCTTCATTGTATGTTTATTGATTTTGTGGTATGCATTGAGTAGATTTGTAACAGGTGTCCGGTACATACATACAGTTAATGGTGAATTTAATGTAAGGTAATGTAATTTGTCATTTTTCTACATATTTTACTTCAAATTTTGAAATTTTGACAATATAATATAATCATTATTTAATATCTATGACAGAAGATATTCAACTAAATTTGTTATCTTTATTTCAGGGGAGGGGATTTGGGGTCTCTTAAATTAAACGATCATGACTCATTGTCATCATGTGATGAATTGAACTTTATCTACAGTATATTCCTCATTGGGGGTGGGGTGGGTGAGTAGAGGTGGTTGGGCACATTGTAATCTGTTAATGTAAGGTAGTGTTATCACTAGTCAGTTTTCTACATACAGTCAAACGGTGACCTACTTTAGTGACCACCTCTATTAAACAATAACTTGTATTGTGTGACCTTACTTTTAATTTCCCTTCACAATACATTTCATCTTATATAAACCTGTATTTAGCAACCATCTGTCTTATGTAACCATATATCAATGTTCCTTTAGGAGGTCACTTAAGACAGATTTGACTGTACTTTAAAAATTGTAAATAACTATGGCAGAATGTATTCCACTGAATATGGTATTCATTGGAAAAGAGGGGTGGAGGGACTGGGGTGGGATGCTGTGGAGGGGCACATGGTGTTCTGTTACATGTAATGATACTGAGTATTCATCTTCATGATGTGAAGAAGTGAACTCCATCAACAATATACTCCTTATCTGTGAGGTGGGGGCATGGTATTGTGCTAAATACCAATATTGACTCATATATTCATCATTTTCACGAAATGAAAAACGTTGTGGTCCTCATTGAGGGGGGTGAGTGTCTGTTCAGTTTGCGATACTCCCCCATTTCCAGCAACCATTAACGTTGTAGTCCTCATTTTGTTGGGGGCTGGGGTTGTTCAATCTATGATACTGACTGGTCGTCAGCATGTAATGAAGTGAACTATTACCGTTGTACTCCTAATATGGTGGGGTGTCTATTCAGTTAACGATATCGTCAACATGTGATTAAGTGATAGTAGTATAATTTCCTTTGGATTGATGGTGTTTAACGCCACTTTCAACAATATTCCAGTTATATCGTGGCGGTCAGTAGTATAGACATGAATGTGATAATTTATGAATTTAACAAGAACAGTATATAATTATTACACTCAATGCACTTTAAATTAAACCACCAACTTCGTTTGTATCGAATCTTAATTACTGTTTAGACATTTTATATCATAGGGACCCAATGTTGTCATTCATATTATTGTTATATCCGGTGGTTGTCTATATATATTATGCATGAGAAGTTCGGTTTTGGTTTATGGTGTTTTATGCCACTTTCGACAGGTCGGTGATTTTCTCCAGATACTCCGATTTCCTCAACAAATAAAACTGACATCCACGATATATTGAAATATTGATGAAAGTGGCGTTTGACATCTTAAGCCGTCCACCAGCACTGCCTCCATATTGCAATAGATACTCATCAATTAGTCCGATTATCTGACACCACAATGGCTGTAATATGTCTTGCTTCAATTCCAGATACAGACGTGATTTATACAAGATGTCAGACTATTACATAGGATCGCCGTAAGTTTTTTTTTTAATTTGATATAATGTTTTATGTTATTTTTTATTACTTTTTTATTTATATTTTTGTTTGTTTTATTTATTTGTTTTCTTTATATATTTTATCATTATTTATTTTCCTTTTTTACTTTTTTTTATCATTTTATCTTTATTATTTATTTATTATTATTTAATTATTATAATAAATACAATATACATATATTATCGGTAAAAATATAATTGACTTATACGAGCGTTATAAACAGGTATAACAACAAGCCTTTGGTGAGCTTTTCTTGTTATTTCGCAGCATCCACACTTATACTGCTACCATTTCTTTGCATTGCTCTAAGTGAATCAGATACCAGAGAATCTTTATTAGGTCCATGACTAAATAACACAGAAATTTACTTAACCCCCTGTATTAGTTGTCAAAGTCACACGATCGTAAGATGAAATAAAAGTAAAACTACTACGAACAGATCAAATATTTACTTCGAGTTACCAAGGTAGCGACTTATCAGAGTTTGGGAGTACGAAATGTGACCGTATAAATAGACAATAACAGTGCATTGACTTGACATATAATCGATATACGGATGTGGCTTAGAATCGGGAAACCCTCGCATTTTCCCAGATTCGTGCCGAATACGTATATATCGAATTGTATGTCAAGTCAATGCACTGTTATTGTCTTTATACTGCAATCATTAGTGACATTAATGGATATTACTACCAATATTCAAATTATTTAAAAAGTTAGTTACCCCCAAGAGGCCCCAACTGATTTCTAACTGTTATAAACGGTCAGTGACCGTTTATCACTTGTAAATATACTGTCAACGCATTTTGACTGCTCAAATAGAACGATTGCAGTATAAAATACAAATATGTATGAGATGAATAATTACAGTGTGTGACACAACTACCAGTTGTAGTGATGACACACTATTTGTTATATTTCAATCACCGCATCTGTGGCTTAAAGGTTAGTGCTCTCGTTTCGAGTGTTGTAGATTGTAGATGCGAGCCCCAATCGGGTCAAACCAAAGACTATAGAATTGGTATTGTTAGCTCAGAATCAGGAATCAGTATAATTTGTCAGAATAGAGTGACAGGTCTACCCGTGGACTTTTGTTTATATGGGCTAGTACTATAAAAATCCAACTACTGATCTTGTAAAAACACGGATATCATTATCATCTCAACGATCAATCACTCACTCAATTATATTTCAATCAATTTGCTATTACAAATGACATGACAGTTAAATATATATACATGTACCATATCAATTTAAACAAATTTGACAAAATGGTTCCGTTGCATTAACAGGTTTAACCCCAGTATTTTTTGCTCTGGTCCCAACTCAGGAACTAGATACTCATTGGTATATGTCTGGTCCATTTAGTAACGAAAAAAAGTTAATCTATTATATAACTGTTAATGGTTAAACAAATTTTACACAAATCTAAAAAAAAAAAATTCATCAATCTAAAAGAAAAAAATCAATGTTATATTTCATTTTTTTAATGATATAAGTAACATTTAGGACAATTTGACAACATATTTTCACCGAATAATGTGTATGTCTTGTAGATTGATGTTGTTTGTCATTTTTCTTTTGTACATTGTATTGTCAGTTCTTCTTCAATTTACAGATTCTGATTACCCCTTTGGCATCGTCAAACTATTCAGTTTTAATAGTACATGTTATAGCAAAGTAATTCCATGTCATATTTCCTAATTTTTTGTATTTTATAACATTTGTCACAACCCAACAATTAGGAAGAAAAGTTTAACAATACCAAAGCAGTAACCATGAGCCGTAAATCGAAGGACAGACAATGCAATTACCAAAAGAAAAAGAACAAAAGGACACACAACGATCTGCAAAACACTACACAGGAAACAAAAGATTGAGCTACACGAACCCCACTAAAAACCGGGGGTGCATTCAGGTGCTGCGGAAGGTAAAAAGACATACAATGATATACAAAACATTACACAGAAAACTCGAACAACACGAACCCCACTGAAAACCGGGGGTGAACTCAGGTGCTCCGGAAGTTCCTGCTGAAGTTTATCCACATCAGTACATTATGTCATTGTTTTTTTTCTTCTATTTTTAGATGGGAAGATCACAACTCACAAAATATGATAATTGCTTTCATTGGATTAATAATGTTCGTTCTCCTTATTGTGTATGTTTGGAAATGTTGTAAGTGTGACGAGGAGGACAGACCGTCAACAGGCTATCCTCCCCCTATACAGCAACGACAACAAATCCCCATTGTACCGTGTTATGCGCACGAACTTGAACCAGGACTAGTTGTACTTCAGAGTCAGGACGGGGAATATTTTAGAATATTACAGGAATATGACTCTACAAAACTTCCGAAACCGCCAATGGGAGCAACCGGAAGCACATTGCAGCCATTACAATATATCCCACAATTCACTAGAGCGCACTTTCAGACGCATATGCAGCCATCTGCACCAGTATCTGAACAAACTCAACTAATTGATCTTGGAACGCCAGAGAGACCTCCCCCGTATTATACAGCGCCCTTGCAACATTAAGACGATTAAAAATGATATATAATATTCTTAAAAAGTTCGAAGGGACAGACCATTTAATTTTTCATTTTTTTCCCATATTTTTTTGTTGGGGGGGGGGGGGG
>MJUT01043443.1:415736-456112 GCA_002080005.1 Gigantidas platifrons
AAGGACAGACCATACAATGGCAAAAAGATCGAAGGACAGACCATACAATTGCAAAAAGAAAAAGTGACAAAAAATGATCCACAAAACTCTACAAAGAAATGTAAATATTGAGTAACACGTACTTTCCCCTCTAAATACTAGGTGTACACTCATGTGCTGCGGAAGGGTAGGCAATCGTTGCTCCACTAGAGGCACCTGTTCTGTTAATCGTCATGATATTATTGAAATAGTGTTATGGGTTTAATATCTATATTCTAATCTACTTTACGATTCATCAAATTACAATCAACCGAAATCACAGTCATTTTTTGTTGTTGTAATTTTCCTTTTTTAATCGTCCTTTCACCAAGAGGTATTGGCCCATAAAACTATTGTTATTAAAATGTCTGTACGAAGATAGAAAAGTGAGTACTTGTGTATTTGTGTGTTGGGGGTATCGGGGGTATCGAATTTTCCTCTTTCTACTATTTTGTAATTTAATTTTTGTTCCGGTAGTGTGGTATGTGTTTGTTGGTTTTTTTATTTCTTTATTATCTTATTCTGACTATTAATAATTATCACCTTGGTCCAGGCTGCCAACGTGATGAGGTTATATAAAAATATAATTCCTTTTACAATTAAACATTATTTTAAATTTCACAATAAATCACACAATTTCTTTTCACACCAATATATCTATCAACAATACAACCTGTATAAATATATATTATTAAATGCAACATGTATAATTATATTATATAAAAAATAAAGATCGAACGACGACGAGAAGATCGAGCGTCAGTTATTTTACCTTTTACAATGAATGTGAAAAATTATGTATTTCGGAATGTTGACAGGATGTGTTTGTTTTTATTTTATTTATGTTAATTAAATAAACATACTCTTTAGGGCCCGTCTTGGCCGTCATCGTATCGTAGTTGGTTCTACACCTACATAAATAACCAGTGCCTATCACCACTGATGTGAGCTCGTATCCCGATCAGGGCAAGGTGTGCAACTATATGTGACAAAGTGTATCAGTGACTAGCGACAGGTTGGGGGATATTTCCGGATCCTTCGATTTCCTCCACCAATAAAATAGACCGCCATGGTATAACTGAAATAATGTTGAAAGTGGCGTTAAACACCATAAACACAAACTAACAAAGTTTGTATTGGTCATATTTACCCCTTTATCAACGTCGGCTTGACGAGATTCTGACGCCGCTTTATGTACATCACAGCTGTAAATTGATAGAACAATTATCTGAAAATAAAATTAATACACCAATCATTCTAAATATACAATGTTTAACTCCGCCACATTTGTGTGACTTTCCACAACCAGGACATGGATTTCCAACGTCATATGTTGTGGTTCTCCATGTTGTGTACAGTCAGTTCAGATGAGAGGTAATAGTGCGTTTTGTTGATATTGATGGGATTGTTGACCATCACTGTTTAAATTTTCATTTCCTAATTGTTTAATATCTAAATCATGTGTACGAGCTTTAGAACCAGATAGAGGCCCGAGTGTATGTTGTCAATCTCATGAAGATCAGGCAATGTTGTGTGGATAATAATACAGTATTGAACTCTTAGCTATTATAAAGCTATTACACTTTGCATCCAATTGTTTGTGAGATGTTTATGTCTAATTTACCTTGTTTGTGTTTTCTGCGCATAGTGGTGTCCAACACAGATTGTGTTGTGTTTTTGCTTTATTTTTCTTCGCCCTGTATACTGTACATTACCAGTTTCTCTGGGTTGTCCATATTTGATTGAGACTTCGGTATTCTCTAACGTTTATTTGCTATGGACTAAACTTTATTATGAACAACTACTTACTCTGATAAGATACAACAAATCACGGCGGGTGTCTTATAAGGAGCAGGAACTGCTTACCCTTCACGAGCACCTGAGTTCACCCCAGTTTTTTATGGTGAGGTCCGTGTTGCTAATTTTTTTAGTTTTTTGTAATGTCCCATTATGTGTCTACGTACTGAGTTTCGTGTCCGTTACGATTTCCGCATTAAAACTATGTTTTGTTCATCTTTACTTCCAGTTGTTTGTAGTAGAGCTCATGTCCTATTTACGTTATTGTTTTGTTTGCGCATCCTGGTGCCCAATCCATATTGATTTGTGTTTTTCCTTTGTTTTTCTTCGTCTTGTATGCCCTACGAGAAATATATTCTGTAAAATGTGCTAAAGAATAACTAATTTTTCATGTTCGAGGAAATGTCTGATATTTGCTTAGCGTGAAAAACATCTGACCCAGGTGTAGAAACAAATAGCCACTCTCCATCGCTCCCCAAAAATAAAAAATGGTCAGTCCATACATGAAAATGTATATACTCGACGTATTTTGCAGTTTTGAGACGTTTTATTGTTCGATAGTAAACGAACATGAACATTACAAGATATTGAAACTTGGGTGATATTCCATTGAAGGCACGTGTGTGTGATTGTCATTAAAAGTACGTGCTATATTCCTTGAAAGTACGTGTAATATTCATTGAAAGTATGTACGATATTCCTTTTCATAACAGGAGCCGTCGAGGTCGTGATATTATGGTAGTTAGATTTACAACTATCTGTGCAATCAGTGCATATCACCACTAAATCTGTGAGTTCGAACCCCGTTCATGGCTAGGTGTACTCGATGCAGCATTATGTTATAAAGTTCGTCAGTGACTTGCAACAAGTCAGTGGTTTTCTCCGGGTACTCGTTTTACTTCACGAATAAAACTGACCGCCACGTTATAACTGAAATATTGTTGCACGTGGCATTACACAACAAAAACCTAAACCAAACATTTACATAACTTACCACTAATCCAGCAACAAAGACGCCATAGAAAGGTTGGTGCCATGAATTTATGTCCCAATCAAGCTCATTTTTAAGGGTCGCCACTGCTACTCCCCCTATTGCGAAAAAGCCTACTGAGTATATGAACAGAAATGCTCCTCGTATCCAGAGTCTACCCATAGCCTGGTTTCTATCTCCACCTGAAAGTTGAACAATATACAATTGATGACTTTCGATGTGGTGAATATAAGGATTGCCTCGGTGAATATCATGTTCCATGGGTTGATCAATCCTTGTTTACACGGAAATTGAAAGTCATCAACTGTTTTATTATATGACATTAAATCAAATTTGAATTAACACCAAACAGCGCTGACTTTGTTCCCCAGACACTCCTGTCTGCCCAGCGTCTGCCATTATTAATTTAATTATGTAATTAGTAAGAACGCCTCTAATTAGTCGATGACAAAACTTAACCCGATGATGATTGGCTACTACTTTTAAGATAATTGTGAAACACTATTTCTATTTTAAGGTGCCCGGAGGAGCGTTTGAATGTTATGTTCAACTCTCGTGACTTTTTGCACGTTGAATACACTAGGGAACTGGAATTAAGGTTTTATCAAGCAGTTACCTTTTAAGACTATTTTATAACTAGGGTATTTCTATTCTCTAAATCTAAGGTTTGGTGCTGTTTAGCACCACTTTCAACAATATTTCAGCTATATCGTGGCGGTCAGTTTTAGTGGTGGAGGAAACGGAGTACCCTAGAATACCACCTACCTGTCACAAATCATGAACAAATCTTATCTCATAATGTTGTACTCCTCGCCATGAGTGGGACTCTATCTCACAACATCAGTGGTGATATACACCGATTGCACAGATGGTTGTAAATCAAAGCTTCTATGAGTTCCTTTAAATTCGTCGATACCAATTTACCTGTTTTGTTGAAAAATGTATTTCCGTGGATACTATTATTCATGGACGGGGTTAGAACTCGCACCTGTATTTTGTTGGTAAATCCAACTACCATGCGATTACGACCACTACGGCCCTTTGTTGGCGACATGGACATTTTTGGAAAACGTAGTAGTGCAAATTGCACGAGAACATAATTTAATAACAAACCTTGACTTCCTGCTTTCAGTCTCTCGTTTTTAGGGGTCCGATCAATAATTCCAACGAGATTTGTCATGAAACTTAAAATAAGAAAAATCAGGCTTGCAGCAGATAGTCCCTTAATTTTATTGTAGGACTCGAAGCACAACGTATCTGTACTGTTCGATATATCACATTTTGTCTCTCCGAATACACCAGATTCTGTAAGAAAAGTTCCCAAGAACACAGAACACACAAGCAAACTGACAAAACAAGCAAACAGCAAAAACATAATACATCCTATCTGAAAAGATAAACAACATAGACATAATACATCCTGTCTGAAAAGAGAAACAACATAAACATAATACATCATATCTGGAAAGATAAACAACATAAACATAATACATCCTATCTGAAAAAAACAGCATAAACATATTACATCCTGTCTGAAAAGAGAAACAACATAAACATAATACAACTTATGTGAAAAGAGGAACAACATAAACATACTGCATCCTATCTGAAAAGATAAACATAATACATCCTATCTGAAAAGATAAACATAATACATCCTATCTGAAAAGATAAACATAATACATCCTATCTGATAAGAGAAATAACATAAACATAATACATCCTATCTGGAAAGAGAAACAGCATAAACATAATACATCCTATCTGAAAAAAACAGCATAAACATATTACATCCTTTATGAAAAGATAAACAGCATAAACATAATACAACTTATGTGAAAAGAGGAACAACATAAACATACTGCATCCTATCTGAAAAGATAAACATAATACATCCTATCTGGAAAGATAAACATAATACATCCTATCTGGAAAGATAAACAACATAAACACAATGCATCCTATCTGGAAAGATAAACAACATAAACATAATACATCCTATCTGGAAAGATAAACAACATAAACATAATGCATCCTATCTGGAAAGATAAACATAATACATCCTATCTGGAAAGATAAATATAATACATCCTATCTGGAAAGATAAACAACATAAACATAATGCATCCTATCTGGAAAGATAAACAACATAAACATAATACATCCTATCTGATAAGATAAACAACATAAACATAATGCATCCTATCTGGAAAGATAAACAACATAAATATAATACATCCTATCTGGAAAGATAAACAACATAAACATAATACATCCTATCTGGAAAGATAAACAACATAAACATAATACATCCTATCTGAAAAAACAGCATAAACATATTACATCCTTTATGAAAAGATAAACAGCATAAACATAATACAACTTATATGAAAAGAGGAACAACATAAACATAATACATCCTATCTGAAAAGATAAACATAATGCATCCTATCTGGAAAGATAAACAACATAAACATAATGCATCATATCTGAAAAGAGAAACAACATAAATATAATACATCCTATCTGAAAAGATAAACATAATACATCCTATCTGAAATGATAAACAACATAAACATAATACATCCTATCTGAAAAGATAAACAACATAAACATATTACATCCTATCTGAAAAGATAAACATAATACATCCTATATGAAAAGATAAACAATATAAACATAATGCATCATATCTGGAAAGATAAACAACATAAACATAATACATCCTATCTGATAGGAGAAATAACATAAACATAATACAGCCTATCTGATAGGAGAAATAACATAAACATAATACATCCTATCTGGAAAGAGAAACAGCATAAACATATTACATCATATCTGAAAAAAACAGCATAAACATATTACATCCTTTATGAAAAGATAAACAACATAAACATAATACATCATATCTGAAAAGATAAACAACATAAACATAATACATCCTATCTGGAAAGAGAAACAGCATAAACATAATACATCCTATCTGGAAAGAGAAACAGCATAGACATAAAATATTCTGTCAGAAACTAGAAACAACATAAACATTATACATCCTATCTGAAAAAGACACAGTAGCTTCGTAGGATCCATTTAACATATTGGCAAAATTATATATCATTTTCCTGACTGTTGAATATAAGTCAATAACTTAAAGTAAATACTGGTTGTGTTTTCTTTCTTTGGTGATACACTAACATGGGGCTATGTCAGGAAACGTTTAAGTCATCAAATCATAGGCATGATAATTAAATATATTAACCAATCGGACGACATATTTTCTCGCGTGTTCGGTTTTAATGGAAGGTTCTTTCCTTCGTCGATATACATATGGAATGTCGTTACGTTTAAGTGTATCGAAAGAGAATAAAATCAAAATACAACAAACATCTGATGTGGATTCGATTTAACATACTATTAGGTATATATCAATCCTATCGACTTACAGAGCACCACCTTATGACGGGTGTCACTCAGCTTGGATTCTAGTTGGGATCGTGTTGCTAGATCTTTCGTTTTCTGTGTAATGCTTTGTAGATCATTGGTTGTACGAAATGTTTGAAGACACCAAAGGGGTCATTAGAATCAGACAGACGTTACAATGGCCAAAAGAAAAAGTACAAGAGGACAAACAACGAGCTACAAAGAATACACATAAAACTACAGAGCCACACTAAAAACTGGGGGTGAACTCGGACGCTCCGGAAAGGTAAGCAGTTCCTGTCCCACCAGTGGCACCCATCGTGTACTTTTGCCTTTTTCGTTTTTCCGATGTATTGTCTGTCCTTCGAGTTACGACTTCTAATTACCAACATTTAAACGTAAGAAAGGGCTGTAAGGCAATACCTTGCACTATTACATGTAATATCCATTTGAATGATAGCTTGGGTTGTGAGCTGTTGGTTCTGAGATAAGGCTTCCATTGTAAATTAATTTTCAGTTAAGTACTAGCGCGCGATAAAATAACCAGACATGCAAGGTTTTCTGAATCATAGTATATGAAAGAAGAGTTTGAAGATAGATAGCAAATGGGTAATCAGAATCCGTAAATCGAAGGTCAGACAACACAATGGTCAAAAGATAAAGAACAAAAGGACAAATAACGATCTACAAAACATACACATAAAACTAAATATCGAGTAACACGAACCGCACTAAAAACCCGGGATGAACTCAGGTGCTCCGGAAGGGTAGGTAGTTCCTTCTCCACGAGTGACATCCGACGTGTAAATCTAGTTACAAACCGGTGTTAGTAACAACCCTCTACCAAGGAAATCCTATGGAATATCTTATCAACTAAGAGATATAATACTCCATTTGCAGGTTCTGCTGGAAGTTATGGTATTGGTTTTATACAGTTGGATCATATCACGGTTTATGAACTCTTGCTGTGAAATAACCAGTTCCTGCGGTATTAATTGATTGTTGTTTAGTGCCAAATGAGCCATTTTGTCAGCTATGACATGACAAGAGCAAGTTTCATTCAATGAAATGATGATAATGTCTACTTTGTACTAGACCAACACGCTGAGATCGTTCTTTATAGTGTTAACCAATTGACCTACGAAAACATGACCGCTCTCTTTCCAGTCTTAAACTAGATTTATCCTTGTCCTTTTTGGCTTGGTAATTGTATTTTACACTGCAATCGTTCTATTTGAGCAGTCAAAATGCGTAGACAGTACATTTACAAGTGATAAACTGTCACTGACCGTTTATAGCCTTTATAAATCAGTTGGGGCCTCTTGGGGGTAACTAACTTTTTAAATAATTTGAATATTGGTAGTAATATCCAATAATGTCACTAACGATTGCAGTATAAAGACAATAACAGTGCACTGACTTGACATACAATTCGATATACGTATTCGGCACGAATCTGGGAAAATGCTCGGGAAACCCTCTCATTTTCCCCGCTTCTAAGTCTCATCCATATACTGATTTTATGTCAAGTCAATGCACTGTTATTGTCTATGTATGGACCCTTACTGGACTTTCCTGATATGCTATTGAAATCTCATATTTTTTCTTTAAATTCGTCTTGGAGAAAAATAATTAAAACTAGTCAGTTAAAAAATATGTATTATATGTTATATACTTACATCCTCGTTCACCTTAGCTATGCCCTCTTTTTTTTCGACAGCACCCTTGTGTATGCAGCACATCCACATAGAAGTTAAAGCAATCTGTAAAAACATTGGCATTGTTAATCATGCTATATATCACATAAATGAGCGAGCGAGCGAGCGAGTGAGTGAATGTTATTGACCGTAACGTGAACAAACCATTTAAGTGATAACATGGCAAGAACAGGTTTGTAATAGGAGTAACATGACGGGTGGCACGTGTGGAGCTGGATCTGCTTACCCTTCTGTGGAAGAAGAGTTTAAAGATAGCATAATCCGTAAATTGTAAAGGAACTGACAACGCAATGGCCAAACGAAAAAGGACAAAACGGAAACGTCGATCTACAACAGATGCACATAAATCTAAAGATTGAATAACACGAAACCAACTTAAAACGGGGGATCAAATCAGGTGTTCCGGAAGGGTAAGCAGTTCGTGCTCCGCTAGTGGCACCCGTCGTGTTAATATTGTTAGAATTCTGGTGATAACAGGTTCTATATTGTTTACCTTTGTATTCAATTGCATTATCGCGGGATCTATATTCTTTAGAACAATCGGAATTCTTTAGGCTATTTATAAATTTGCTTACTGGAAATTTAATTAATTATGCGCGCCAATATGTTCCGAACAGATACAGCTAATGAACCATGAAAACAAAGTACAAAAGTAGTCAGGTTATCCTGTTTTAATTAAAGGAAACAAATATAATTTTCTATTTTCAGGAAACTGCGATGTAGGTTTTCTTCGTTTTGGGGAAAACACTTTGATGTTTAACGACACATTTGAAAATATATCAGTTATATCGTGGCCGTCAGTTTTATTGGTAGAAGAAACCGAAGTACCCAGAGGACACCACCGACCTGACGCAAGTCACTGACAAATTACATGTAATAGTGCAAAGTATTGCCTTATCATATTATGTTGCATCGAGTACACTCTAATAGTTAGGCTATATCTAAGACCTTCTATCAACTCTAATTTAAAATTTTATGAAATATTTTCAAATGTATGAGTATCCATCATCGGATTGGATATATATATAAAGAAATGTATAACATTTTCAAGCCATAATTAAATTTAATTTCCAATATGCCTGTATGTTCAGAAGTATTTACCATTCCACCGGCAATAAAAGCACCCACATACACTTGGTACCATGCAGAAATGTCCCACTCCTTTTCATTATTAAGGTATACGTTCCCTACTCCTCCCAGTGTGAAGAACGCTATTGCAAACAGGAAAATTACAATATAATAGATCTGTATTCTCTTTAAAGCTGCTACTTTATCACGCTCTGAAATGTCGACAAAAATGGCTAGATTAATATCGTGTCGGCACAAAAAATATATATATATATATTACATTTGGTGTGGTGTTCGTACAATTTCATTGGCTTAATCAGTCACGTGATATGCAGAATATTTAAGAATATTGACTCTATGCTACTTAAATAGTAACATAGCGTCAATATTTTTTTTTAAATAGAAACAAGACGTCTGGTTTCTTCACAGTGGAAAAAATATTTTATGTTAATAATTTATTTTCAATGACACGAGTAATACATTACATATGTAATATAAAAATTAAGGACTTTTTACTCTGTCAATATGTTATATATGGACCTATTAAGATTATGTTGACCTCAGACTTCGTCCTCGGTTATTATAATCCTACCAGGTCCATATATAACATATTGACCTTGTAAAAAGTCCATAATTGATAAATATATATTGTGTCGGCAAGTTTTATTGCTGGAGGAAACCGGAATACCCAGAGAAAACTATAGACCTGGCGTAAGGCACTGATCATTTTCATAGAGTGATGGTTGGGATCTTTTTAATCAGTTTGACCTCGCCACAATTGAGTACCTGTCTCAAGACAGGAATTGTCAACGTCATATGTCGTGGTATTTTAATGTTCTATGATTTGAGGTCAGAGGTCATCGTTCGTTTTTTTTTTTATGTTAGTGGATTTTTTTACCATCGCTGTTGAAACTTTCTTTTCATAACGTGAAAAAAAGTTTATATTAATCTATAATTATTATACCTCATGAATATTAATAAGGACATACTCGCTTTCTATTTGTTACGCTTTGTCATGTGATTTCATTTTACTTTCCACGGTATGACCATTCAATCTTCCAAAGAAGTCATTATTTATCAGGTGATCTTACACTGGCCTGTAGATATTGACCGATTGAAAAAATTAAAATGGCGACCGATTAATACCGTTTCGATTGCAATATGGAATAGTATATAATTGTTGCACTTTATTGAATATATTCAACAATATTTCAGTTATGTCGTGGCGGTCAGTTATATTGGTGGAGGAAGTCGGAGGACCCGGAGAAAACCACCGACCACAGGGACTCGAATAACTATTTCTGACAAATATGTGCTCTCGGGCAATGGCAATCTCGTAGAAAATACCAAGAGGGAAACATCGAGTTGCATACTGCCTTTTTTCGAAATCATAATTTCGTCTGATTTTTGCCCAGAATTATCAGCCATCAAAATGTCAGGAATTGAATAAATTTTACATATTTACATACCTTTGCCACTGATTTGTACTTTTAATGTTATTTTCAAACATTTCTTGACCTGATTTGACCAAACGGACTAGATCCCTGCCCGGAAGTTTGTAATTTCCCACCTAAATTATATTCTGTTCGGAACTGCCATTTGGTACACACCGTGACTCATATTATGATTAACATGACTGTCATGTTGACGTCCGGGCAGTGATCTCGTACGTTTGGTCAATAGCAATATATGTCCTTTTTCGTGTACAAATACATCAGAGACTCATCGGGTTTTTCAAGCAGTGTTTGGTTTTGAGCAATTATGCAGTATCTGAAACAAGAATTGGGGCCGTCGTGGTTGTAATCGTACGGTAGTTGGATTTACACCTACTTGTGCAGTTCGTGCCTATCACCACTAAAGCTTTGCGTTTCAACCCCATTCATTGCGAGGTGTATTCGATACAACATTATGTGATAAACTTTGTCTCCAGGTACACCGGTGTCCTCCAACAATAAAACTGACCGTCACAATATTGTTGAATGTGGTGTTTCATAACCGATAACCCTAACCCTCAAAGAATGTTTATCAATAACAACGTTTACTAGGGATATGTCGAGTTAATGCTCAACATTGTGTTTATATGTGCATACGTACCAGTAGAAGCCATCTTATCAACAGAACAATACGTCTATTCCTCTTCCTACATTTAACACTGTCTGGTCAATAATGTATCATGCTTTCCTGTGAATAACAGATCACATGAAACATAACAAGGAAATATAATTCATGTGCATTCAGTGTATGGGTTGGTTAGTGGTCGTTATGTTTGTGTTTATCGTCAGTTTTAGCATGTGCTTAGCAATATTGTGACAACGGATACTTATAGCACACTCGTCTGTGGTACACATGATTTGGTGTCTGAAATCCTGATTATTAGAGATGGATATTATGAGCTCGAACCAAAAACCTGAATGGAACGACCAGTTAACATGCCAGCCAAACTGTATAGAGTGAATGATCGATTAGTGTTTTTCGCCAACTCAGAGAATCATCAAAGCAGTAATAGATATCAATAAAAATATTGACATCGTTAATCGTGCTGTATATCACATAAATAAGGGTAATAACAAAATTACCGAACTCCGAACAATCTTCCAAAGGGAAAGTCAAACCTCATAGGTATATACACAAACTAAATCAGCTAACAACCGGAAACTGGGAAAACCGTAATGACCCTGACTTGGTACAGGCATTTCGAAAGAAATGCTGGGTTGGGTAAGATTTTACGGCGTGAGACGAAAATGAGGTCCACCGAAACAATAGTCCGCGGGTAGACATACATGCATTGTCACACTCGGACAAATTATCCTGATTTCGAGCCAATCAGTATTTGCTATTTCTCCTTAACGAAGTGTGTTTAGTGGAGAAGCAACAAATACCAATTTTATTGTCTTTCGTTTCACCTCATCGGGGCTCAAAGTCACTATCTACAGCACTGGAGGCGAGCACGTTAACCATTACACCACCGATGCGGTTCAAATTTCATAGTAAATTGTCATGCAAGATGAACAAAAATAAATAATATGACACTGCAGTTTTTAATAAAAAAGCGTATTGGGAGGGGGGTGGTGGGGGGATACCAATTTGTCGTATCTGATAATCTGATCTTATACTGCGTGTGAAAAGAACAATTGCAGGCAAGTCAAAATCATAACACCTGTAACCCACCTCCCCTCCAACACTCACTTGAAGATAAATGATCGATTCCTAAAAACTAACCCACCCAGGCCATCTTTCAGTGCATTCCAAAACAGTATATTGGTATTTCTAGAGTGTATCCCCATATTTGCTCCTGTCGTTCAATGCATTTATAGCCCGTATGTCGCCACCATGGCTTGATTTCTCCGTAACTTAATATCTGTGTCACACATGACAACGGATATGTTCTGTTTGTCACAATCATAATTCAATCATTTCTCCATTGATGACATATCACCAGGATGGTAGCAATAGTTGACTCACCGGTGACTACTAGTGAAGCAGGAACTCCTCAAACTTCAAGAACACGTGGGTTCACAACCAGTTTTTATCGCGAGGTTCGCGTTGTTCAATCTTTAGTTTTGTGGATCATTATATGAGATTATGTCCCCTTTACAGTTGTAATGTCTGTCTGTCCTTCTTCGATTTACGACGGCCACGATATAACTGAAATATTGTTGAAAGTAGCGTTAGACACCATACTCCCTCACCCTACACTCGATTTACGGGTTTTGGTTACCCCATTGGTCTATTCTTATCACCGGACACAAACATAAATAAAAGAAAACAGAACAGACATTTCATTGATGTTCTTCATCTTAATGTTTCTATGTATAAGTTTTTACTGAAGGTAATAATAGCGTCGGCTAATATCTTTTTAATTATATATACCTTTTTCAAAAAGTTTTCGTTAAATCAAAAATTAACAACAATTAAATTCACATAGCAAAAACATTTTCTTACCTTAAGAAGTAACTCCTGATGTTTAATATTTTGATTTCTTTAATGTGATTTGAGTTTTTATAATCATATAGGTATACAACTGTTTGTTATACAACCGTCCTAGTTTTCGATTTATTCATCCACAACTAATTACAATATTTATTTTTCGTCAATACCCGAATACGGAATCATATTTTATTTTAATCCATGTTATTATGCTAAACCTTTTAAACATAATGTACACAGTTAAAGTTCGATGTATACTATAGAATTAAACTTAACCTTGTGACGTAAAAGTTCATTTATTCATATTTATGCCAAGTTCTATTTTACAGGTAAATTAATCATATACATGTATACCTGTATGTGATCGATTGATTGATTGATTGTACTCGTTGGTTAGCGGCGAGGGGCAAATATTTTATGCATAGCCAAGACAGGAATAAGCTAAGCGATATATTATGTAAAAAAAAATTCCGAAGACAGGTCGGAATTGGATAACAACTTCATTATCTAAGCCAATGTTACTAAGGTTACAAAGTGTTAAACGCCACATTTAAAAATATTTCAGTTATAGCGCGGCGGACAGTTTTATAGCCAATACGAGAATAAGCTAATAACTAAACGTTAGAGAATATCGGCGGGGCAATCAACAATGGACAATACGGCGACACTGGCAACATATGGTACACAAACGATGGAAAACACAAGACAATATGTGTGGGACAACACTATGCACAAACAAACATATATAACGTAAATAAGACATAAAACAGTGTAATATATTAAACAAATATATATATCGAAATCTGGGCGGAATTGGATAACGACTTTATTCTCTTCTCTAAGCCAATGTTACTAAGGTTACAGAGTGCTAAACGTAGTGGTCAGTTTTATTAATGGGGGAAATCGTAGCACCAGGAGAACATCGCAAGTCAATGACAAACTGTATCACCTAAATTGAAAATTGATAATTATACTAATGTAAAAGCATATGCTTACCTTTAGAAAACATGCGCTTTGTGCTTTTTTTGGCCATTGTTTGTCTGTACTTCTTCGATTTACGGATTCGGAACCTCTTTGGAATCATCAAACTCTTCTTATAGAGTGCTTAACGCCACTTTCAACAATATTTCAGTTATATTCTTGTTGTCAGTTTTATTGGCGGGAAAAAACACCGACCTGTCGCAAGTCAATGACAAACTTTATACTCATATAAAAAAAAAAAAAAAAACTCTTCCGCTCTGTCCTTTTTATCTTTGACCATTGTGTTTTCCGTCCTTCTTTCATTTACGGATTCTGATTACCCCCTTGGGATCTTAGCAAGTATCTCATAGTGCTTAATATATTTATATGACAGACATTTTAAAAAAACCCACCCAATTTAATGCGATTTGAATATTAAATGTGTGAAATAACAGCATCAGATATACAGAAGTGTGGATTCTGATTACCTCTTTGGTATCTTCAAACTCACCTTAGAAAGTAGCTCATAATGTTTAATATAGGGATGAGAGACATTAAAAAAACCCACCAAAACTAGTATCATGTGATTTGAATATTAAATCCATGAAAAAACTGTATAATGTATACAGAAGTGTGGACAATCGATTCATTGATCGATTTATTGGTCTTTAACGCCAACGTCAGACATATTTCAGTTATATTGTGGCACGGACATATTTTTATTATTAACTTAGACACGTGGACAATGGGAGCAACGACAGATGACTTCTACTGGATGATAATAGAGAGCTGGGTAGTGACAAAAAATACTCTCCGAACGATATTATTTACTGTATTTTGATTGTCAATGTAACTCACAGATATTCCAAGAGTTATCTCCCCTGCAGTTAATGGAAGAGCAAACCAAAAACTTGGAACTAAATTACAATTCCAAAATAAATGTAACACATTTTCCTTAGTTTCCATACAAAAAATACATAATTCTGTTTCTGCATGTAATCCCACATTTATATAGGAATGAATTGACAGGTAAATGCAATGGCTTAAACTGGATGTTTTGCAGTTTTGTGTCTTTAGTTATACAAAATGACAATTAATCAATAGTAAAAGCATAGTTATGCTTGTTTCTGACTCCTTTGTGTTATTTTTGCAATTTGTTTTGTTTTGTTGTGTTTTCCTTTGTGTTTTGTGTTTGTGTGTTGTTGTTTTTTAAATCTATTATGTAAGTTTGAGACATAAAACATGCATAACACAAAATGCTTCATATTTACCAATACAGCCGCAGCAAATGCTCCATAATAAAGTTGGTGGTATCCCATCCGGGTTCTATCTTAAGGACACATATTCGCCCTCTTGCGGATTTATGAAGTTCAGCCCATTTGCATTACATCATTATCAACCAATGAGAACGGTTGTACTATTACCTGTTCGAAGGAAGAAAATATTAATTGAGCAAATAGATTTGTACTTTAAAAGTTTCTGTAAATATCGTTCTTCTGTGTTTGGAGGGGCACAGATTCATGACACAGTCTACAGTTTTCTCCACATGTCGCCATTGTTTACATTTTTCTTTCTCTACCTGTGATCGTTGCGTGATCTTTTGTTAGACGCATTTTGATTCAACGCAGCCACCTACAGCTGCATCGAATTGAGAAAAAATAAACCGGGAGGACTCGAAATTCCGACTTAATCTGCCAAGGTGAAGAGAAGAGGAGCGGATCGTAACCCTTGGCTAGCGAAGATGCTGTCCTCTCTGCAATTCCAAAAATAATATGTATATGTACTGTGCAACCTGTATTAAGAGGTCATATAAGACATGTGGCCTCTTAAAAGAAGGTTTAATTCATATGAAATTTTCTATGAAACAAAAAGAAAGAGGTGACTGGTTAATAGAGGTTACTTTTCTATTTAAAAAAAAAAAACAAAAATGTAGTCCGCGTATTCAACTAAAAAATCACACAGTCAGAATGGTCCCTAAATCTGATTGGAAAATGTGAGAAAAAGAAGCAACATTGATACCCCAAACTAACATACACATGTCATCTTCCGAACAAACATCTCCAATGACATCTTCATATTTCAATTTTAAGCTTGGATATTTCCGCAAATGCTGTTGTCACTTTTTTTTCCAAATTCTGACAAAAATATGTCAGTGTCTCATCCACAAACTTTAAAATATGAAATAAATGTAAGAGCAGGTATTCAATTTTCGTATGTATGTCTTTTATTTAAGAACATTATCTAATTCAAAATGCTACATCCACACCCTTTCCCCGTGATGGCCCAAGGGGCAACATGTGGTATACCTCGATACCGGAAGATGTAACTTATTTATTTCATATACATTGTTTTATGGAAAATGGACAAAACAATTGCGGAATAGAGAAAAAAAAAATCCGAATGCGTCTAGCTTATTTGCGGAAAAGGGAAACACCGTACCGGAAGTGGATTCTATTATTATAAACGTGGCTATTAATAAATCTTCACCTTATGCTGACCTGGCCTTCACAATAACATGGGTTTTAAATACACAATAATAGAGCTATTTCATGACGATTTTGTATTAATACCTGTGTATATATAATACAGGTATTATTGCTTATTAAATGTACGTCATAAATATCAATATAATATCATGTTTACGGGTAGGATCTGGTGTCAATAAGGAGGCTACTGCCATAATTGACGGAGGAATATATAAAAAAAATCATTAGAGGGACAGAGAAAAAAAACACAGGTAAATGATAGTTTGTTTTTGATAAAAAAGACAATATTTATAGCTTGTTGCTATTATTCTCTATGTTAATTAAGTACGTAAGTAAGTAAGTAAGTAAATTGTATTTAAGTCGCCGCATACATGCAGTCAAACCTGTATTAAGAGGCTACCATTCGGACAAAGAAAATATGACCTTTTAAGAGAGGTGACCTCTTATAAGAGGTTCAATTCATATCAAATGTTATATGACAGGGGAAAATATGACCTTTTAATACAGGTGACTGTTTAATAGGGGTGACTGTTTAATACAGGTGACTGTTTAATAGAGGTGAATCCATCATGAATGGGCATGCTTGACTGTATATGCATTTAACTAATAACATGAGCTAATTGAAAGTGGAATGAAAAAAAAATCAATGGGGAAAACACATGTAAATATTTTGTTTTCTGTAAATATATATTACTCGCTATTTATTCTGATTATCGGTAAGCATTTCGAAATAACATTATCCCATGCTTATTTTACAAACATTTCGAAATAACATTAATCCATGCTAATTTTTAAATAATATACCTGTAGATTAATAGGTTATTGATCTACACTAAGGTAATTACAGGTAATAATGACCAAGGACGATTAGAATAAGTAAATATATTGACGCTCAACAGTAGATTTTATATATGCTGCTTTGTATATACATATGATATGGTAGCATAATTGAAAATAAATATTGTCGAACGTTTTCAAAACAATTGGATTTCCCCTAAACTTTAATGTACAAAATGTGTCGTTTTATTGATCATTGATTCAATATATTATAGTACGTTTTATGTTTCCTTGGCAGTAGGTCAAAGTCTGGTCATTCGTGTTATATTTCAGGTAATAATCATATTTAAAATTCACCTGTTATGTAAATCTATTGTCAAAACTCTCCATTATTTTTTAAGGAATGGAGAGTTATTGTTCTCTTTGTACTTTAGATACTATACACAGACTTTTCATGTTACAAAATTAATAATTAATAAAATTAATAAAGTGGGTGGATTTTAAGTTGGAGAATGTCCTCGTATCTCTCCATTCCTTAAAAACAATGGACCTCGGCTTCATTAGAGTTACTCGGACATTCTCCTATACATAATTACTGTCTACCTGGACCAGGTGTATCCTTCAATAAACACTCGGTGCTGGATTGGTTTATAGTGTGTAACGCCACTTTCAACAAATTGCCAGTTATATCGTGGCTGTGAGTTTCATTGGTGGGGGAGCCCGAGTACCCGGAGAAAACCATCGACCTGTCACATGTCTCTGACTTTATCACATAATATTGTCTCGACTACACCTCGCTATAAACAGGGGTCAAACTCACAACTACATTGTTTAGAGGTAATGCACCCTTAGCGGTTAACAATAATCATCCGGTAGGACACACAATATATCCTCTTATCTTGGAGAATAATTTCAGGGTGTTGAAGTATTCAATATTCGTTTCTCCCCCCCCCCCCCCCTCCCGAAAAAAAAGCGATACGGAAATTATCATATTATCAACATATTTTGTTTTTACGTTGTTATTGATATGGAATATTGTTTTTTCAGATATATATGGCTTGAACTGTAGGAGAACACACGCATATTGAGTATATATTCCTGTCTATATAACATGGTTGACAACGGTAAGTATACATATAACTTAGCTCTTTAACTATACACCAGGGTTAACAATAATCATCCGGTAGGACACACAATATATCCTCTTATCTTGAGGAAATAATTTGAGGGTGTTGAAGCATTCAATATTCGTTTCTCACCCAGCCCCCCTCCCCCCTCCCGAAAAAAGCGATACGAAAATGTTCATATTATCAACATATTTTGTTTCTTTAAAAAAGAAAGTATTTTGATTCTACATTGTTATTGGTATGGAATATTGTGTTTCAGATATACACATTGTATATGGATTAAACTGTTGGAGAACACACGCATATTGACTGTATATTCCTGTCTAGATATAAAATGGTTGACAACGGTAAGCGCTTTAACTATACACCAGGGAAGGTTTTTGATAGTAATGCGTGATTGAGTTGTTTGTTTTTATTTTGTTTAACGTCACTTTCAACAATATTTCAGTTATATATGATCGTGGTGAGTTTTATTGGTGGAGTAAACCGGAGGATCAGGAGAAAACCACCGACTTGCCTTAAGTCACTGACAAGCTTTATCACATAATGTTGTGTACCTCGCCCTGAGGGAGTGTCGAACTCACAACATCAGTGGTGATAGGCACAGATTGCATAGGTGGTTGCAGATCCAAGTACCACCAGATCACGCCCACGACCACCCCTACGTTATTGTCTCTCGAAGTTGTCTATACTTTACAAGTATTTATTAAGCATGTTCGTGTATCATACACTCTGTAGATTCTTCTTAGCTACGATTAATAATTGGTCGGTTTATGGTGTTTAACCTCACTTTCAACAATATTTCAGTTATATCGTGGCGGCCAGTACACCTCGCCTGAGTAGTATTCGAACTCACAACGTTAGTGGTTATAGGTACTGATTGCAATCACAATCATACAATCACGACCAAGACGGCTGCTATGAGCATAGGTATCTGTTAAATATACATAGATGTAAATCTTAATACCACACGATCGCGACAATATCATATCATTACCGTGAATACACGGACTACATTTATTTTTTTTTTTTAATAAAAAAGTGTTTAATACATATGAATTTCAATACATAAACTATCAATGATAAATACACAAAACAATATGTATATGTATAAAGATATTTCGGTTTCATACTAGCAATTTAAAATACAAGAAGAAATAAGATACAACATGTATCCGAAGATACGATGACTACTTACTTATACAATGCATCGGTCAAACATGCAGTGTCAAACCTGTCTTATGTAACGTTCCGAAGTGGTAAAACATGCAGTGTCAAACCTGTCCTATGTAACGTTCCAAAGTGGTAAAACATGCAGTGTCAAACCTGTCTTATGTAACGTTCCAAAGTGGTAAAACATGTAGTGTCAAACCTGTCTTATGTAACGTTCCAAAGTGGTAAAACATGCAGTGTCAAACCTGTCTTATGTAACGTTCCAAAGTGGTAAAACATGCAGTGTCAAACCTGTCTTATGTAACGTTCCAAAGTGGTAAAACATGCAGTGTCAAACCTGTCTTATGTAACGTTCCAAAGTGGTAAAACATGCAGTGTCAAACCTGTCTTATGTAACGTTCCAAAGTGGTAAACATGCAGTGTCAAACCTGTCTTATGTAACGTTCCAAAGTGGTAAAACATGCAGTGTCAAACCTGTCTTATGTAACGTTCCAAAGTGGTAAAACATGCAGTGTCAAACCTGTTTTATGTAACGTTCCAAGTGGTAAAACATGCAGTGTCAAACCTGTCTTATGTAACGTTCCAAAGTGAAATTGAAAAACGGTCACATACATGTAAGACTGTTGGTTGCCCATTGCAGGTTTAATTATTATGAAATTCATTGCAAAATATATAATAACAGAAATAATAATTAAGGTCACAGTCAGACAATACAGTTTTGTACCTTAATAGAGGTGGTCGCTAAAGCAGGTTAGACTGTATATGCAGTCAAAAATATCAGTGTAGTAACCTCTATTAGCCAGTCACCTATAATAAAAGGTCACCTTTTTCTTGTCTTTTCATAGAAAATTGCATATGAATTAAACCTTTTTTAAGAGGCCACCTTTCTTATATGACCTCTTAATACAGGTTTTACTGTACATATAAATATTATCATTGGAATTGCAGACGCTGAGAGGACAGAGGCATTAAAAAGACTTTGGCTGCAGGGTGTTTTCATTTTCTTATACGCATGCGCCTTCTTCATTATTGGCGGGATAGGAATAGATGTCCTTAAGAAAGAACCCGGATGGGATACCACCACGTGGTACCAACTTTATTATGGAGCATTCGCTGCGGCTGGTGTGGTAAATATGAAGCATTTTGTTTTATGCATGTTTTATGTCTAAAACTTACATAATACAATAAACAATATAATACAATAAACAACATAATAGAATAAACAACATAATAGAATAAACAACATAATAGAATAAACAAAATAATACAATAAACAAACAAACACTAAAAACACACAAACACAAAACACAACAAAACAAAACAAAATGTAAAAATAAGACAACAGAGTCAGAAACAAACATAACTATGCTTATACTAATTGTACTCCTTAAAAATATAAATTATTTATTGATTAGTAGGATTTCAACTATTACGGGATAGTATTATGGTGCTTAATGCCACTTTCAACAATATAACATTATATGATAAAAGTTTTTTCAGTGACTTGGTTTTCTCCGGGTACTCTGGTTTCCTCCGCCAATAAAATAGACGGCCACGATATAACTTTAAAATTGTTGAACAACATCTACGTAACAATACCCCATATAAGCCGATTGCCAATTACCGAAACAGGGGCTATGTTACATTCATGTTATTACAGATAAAATGTACCATCTGTTTGGGAGATAAGTGGTTTCATTTTCTGTGTTATTGAAATTGACAGTTTCTAAATAATGACAGTATTATTAAAACGAAGGTTCTCCTCCCTCAGGCACAGGTGACCTTAGCAGATCTTGGCGATCCTATTTAGGCCCTATGGTTCCTAGTTTTCCGGTTGTTGACTGATTTTGTCTATTTATATACATATGAGTTTTGCTTTTCCCTTTGGAAGATTGTTCGGAGTTCGGTAATTTTGTTATTACCCTTATTTACTTGCTCGCAAAACTTTTTATAATTATTTGGTTTTCCAACCTTTCTATTTTGAGCGTACCTGCTGAGGATTATACCAGAAACGCGCTGTGCGCACTAAATTTGATATCTACGTCTTATTTTTTTTTATAAATATTAATAGAATAACAACCTTATTGCGCACAACTCGTTTCTACAATAACGTTCACTCAGGTGTCCTCAGAACTGTAAGATTGGAAAACCAAAGTATTTAAAAGTGTTTTGGAGCAATTAAGCCAAAAGACCTGAATAGAATATCCAAAATCGGGTAAGGCCACATATGCCTGAGGGAGGAGAACCTTAGATTTCATAATCATTTGACTCGGTTGTAATAGCTTTAGGCTTAATGTACTACATATATTGGAATATTTCGAAGAACAATAATCGATCTCTTAGAATTCAACAAATTGACTTTGGATCATATTTTTAATTGTATTTATAGGCTTTGCTAACATCTGTAGTGATGCTTAGGGTACACAAGGCTGCTACAGAAAAACGACAACCGGAAGTTGTTATAGGCGTAAGTAGAGAAATATAGATCATGGCATTTTATATAAGTGGCAACAATAAATATTGGCTTCACAAACATGGGGTACCACAGTATATGGATACATACGAAAAATTACTGAATATGACATAGTTTTATCAGATATTTTATTGAAATAACGCCGAATTTGCATGTGTAATAAAAACATAATTTGCGGTGTGTTATTTGCCCCCAAGGCAATACCATTTTACGAGGGCAATAACATGTTATCTGCCCTCTTATGAAGGGCAATACCATGTTATCTTCCCTGGCAAAATATGCGATAAATAGATTAATACATGACCTTTTTCATATTGTCATTGTTATCAGCCCTCGACTGATATCGTCCCGCGGGCCGATATCAATGTTTCGGGCTGATAACAAGGGCAATATGAAAAAGGCTATGTATTAATCTATAAATATATACTCTTTTATCATATGAACCGATATATCAAAATATAGTTCTTATTTTTGCATATGGCCATTCCCTGCCGTTATGCGCTGAATATCAAATATATTAATAATTTCTAAAGTAACTGGTCCACGTTTTATATTCAATCTAATGATTAAAATGAACACGGAGAATTTGAAGATACCAAAGTGGTAATCAGAATTTGTATATCTAAGAAGGACAAACAATACAAAGGCAAAAAAAAAGGACAAAAGGACAAACAACAAACTACAAAACACACACATAAAACTATGGATCGCACAACACAAACCCCACGAACAACCTAGGGTTGAACTCAAGTGCTCCAGAAGGGTAGGCAAAATACATCCTTCCTTGATTCTATCCGTGGAGATTGTCATCTTTATTTCAAAAGGGACACTGCGTTGTTAACATCGTTCCGTCAGCCTCGACCTTTGTTAAAAGCAAATGTCTATTTATATCTAAGGCTTGTTTTGTTTCATGTTGGTGTTGTCAAATTAAATGTTTTCACGATTTTACTTCCTTGTTGTGATATCCACTGCGATTTCCGTGTGAAACGATGCTCAGTTCGTTTTCAATGTCATTTGTTTTGTAGGGGTTCACGTTTTATTTTGCTATGTGTGTATTTATTTACATATATTGATTCCATTTCGATTCCCATATGAAATGATGTTCATGTCGTTTAACAATAATAAGACGGGCGACATTAATAGAGCAGGAACTGTTAGTCCTACCGAAACACCAAAGTGCACTCCCTGATATTAGTGAGGTTCGTTCGTATTGCTCGATATGTAATGTTATGTGTATTGTTTTGTAGATTATTGTTTGTCCTCTTTTGACCGTTATATTGTCTGTCCTTATTTGATTTACTCTGTGTGATTGCTCCTGTGGTGTTTTCAAACATTTCTTATGAAGCAACTGTGTTGTATTTAAAGGACTAAAGCGTATATTGAAAATTTGAGCGTCGGATAAAACGGATATTTACCACCGTCAAGCCACCATTGACGCTGATAATTCTTTCAATAATTCACTTTACTGGGCAAACGCCGTAAAATAATTTCGTATCGGTTTTCTTACTAGATCAACACGACGGGTGCCACTAGTGGAGCAGGAACTGATTACCCTTCCGGAGCACCTGAGTTCACGCCCGGCTTTTAGTGAGGTTCGCGTTACTCGATCTTTAGTTTTATGTGTATGTTTTGTAGATCATTGTTTGTCCTTTTGTACTTTTTCATTTGGCCATTGTATTGTCAGTTCTTCTTTGATTTCTAATTACCCCTTTGGTATCTTCAAACTGTTCGTAGATTGTTGTAACTGTAATATTTCTACTGATGAAAGGGAAGTTTAACTATAGGAAAAGTCAAGTCTTCTCGTTTGTCAAAGTTTCTGTTTTAGTCTTCGACCGTTGTTTATTTCATTCATCGTCGGGATCAAGGTCAAAAGTAGACTTTACTGCATTCACTATTGGATATACTTGATGCAGCTAATAACCCAATCGAGTAACACAACATAATGCTATATAGCGGAAGCTGCAATTAAAGGTTTGGTTATATTTTGTATCTTTTTTTTTTCTTGAAAAGCCATCGCGGGAATTCTGCCTTATACATAGGCGTGTAAACATTCAATTAAGGATTGATCGCAATTGTTTTAGGCTCATAGAGAAATAGCCTCAGTCAGGTTGTACTTTGTCTGTTATAATATTGAAAAAATGTATTTTTTTTTTTTCAAAATAATGCAAATAATCGGAAATAAATTTAAACAACCCCAAAGAGGCCTCATTTAAAGAAAATCACCTGATGACAACAACACGCGACGCCTTGAGGACGACGTTTATTTTAGTTCATTGACAAATAACCTCAACTTTTTAAACCATTTCAAACACGTATAAAATGACATGTGACTCTAAAATTACTTTATTCATAAATGTATATGCTATTGCTTGATAATTATATAATTATTCATGCTATATAATAATGTTATTTGTAAATTGCAATAAGTTATTCTATCTTATCTAATTTAATTTAATATATAATAATTATTTCATTTCAGGTAAAACGAATCGGGTTGCTATTATGGGTTAGCCTTGGAGGGTTGATCTTATGTTCAGTGTTTCTGGGGAATTTTGTTAAAAAATCTGGCGTATTTAAGTTCTGCAGAAACAATACAAACATGACCGAGCCGCTCGAAGAATTGATCTGTTCGGAAGATGGAAGCACACACAAAGGTCTTTCTACAGCTTCTATTGGTTGCATCGTAGTATGTTTTATCGCTTTAACAATTAGCAGCTACGAACGAGACCCGAGAAATGAGAAACTTGTCGGCAATAAGGCTTCAGGTATAATATAATAGATTTGAATTGATTTATTGTGTTTAACGCCACTTTCAACAATACGTCAGTTTTATTTGTGAAGGAAATTAGAGGCCCCGGAGAAAACCAACGACCTATCACAAGTCACTGACAAACTTTGTCACATAATGTTGTACACCTCGCACTGATCGAGATTCGAACTCACAACCATAGTGGCGATTGTCACCTATGTCATAGGTACTTGTAAATTCAACGGTCACGACGGTCACGACGGCCACAACGGTCACGACGGTCACGACGGCCACAACGGTCACGACGGCCACAACGGTCACGACGGCTCTCCAATATTATTATCAATCGAATCTATACGAGTTATGTCCAGTGGAGGGAGATACTAATAAATAAACCAATTGATCAAATGAAAAACAAGACAATATGTCATACTCTCGGAAAAGTTCCCAATTCTATATTCTATACGTAGAAACACAGGTAGTATATGGACACTTATCATTTCCCTGGAATTATATAGACACTTAAATAGAAAGTGGCGGATTTAAGCTATCTTTATGAAAGCAACTCCCCTCTTAGAGAAATGATGCGGTCATAGACGTACCTGCTACATGTGACTTACATGCCAAATAGCACATACTACTAGACGAGCAGCTTTGATGTAAAGCACAATGATTTCAAATTGTGAACCTTATGCTCTAAAACTGTCATATGTATAATGTTCTATTAAAGAGACACACTATATTTTTTCCTCATCATTTGTACTCAACTAAATATTTCTAGGAATTTATGGTGTTTACCACCACTTTCAAAGACATCTCAGTTACATCATGTCGGTCAGTTTCATCGCTGTTCACAATGTCACAATATACTCATCTATATGTTCGCATTATCAGAATACACATATTTGTATGTTCACAATATCAGAATGCCTACATTTTTATGTTCACATTATCCGAATGTACATATGTTCATATATCCGCTTTATTCATCATATTTTATTTTTCGGAATTGCAGTAGCAGAAAAAACAGAAGTAATAAAACGACTTGGGTTCTTTGGCCTAGTATTTTTCCTGTTATCAATAGCCTTCAGTATCATTGGAGGGATTGGAATTACTACATTTCAGCAAGAACATGAATGGCATTCCAGATTCTCGAGTCAAATATATTGTGGGTCTTTGGTTGCTGGAGTATTGGTAAATATACGATTTGAAAAATTCGAACATCGGCGAAAGTGAGACAAAGAAATTTAAACAGGAGAAAAGGGACAAACAGACAAACAATGGACCACAAAAAAAAAACGAATTCACAAAGTTACTGGTAGAAAAAACCATGTAGATATCGTGCTATAAATAGGGGGAAAAGTCAAAGTAGATTCCACCAAACACACACATGGATGACTGATCACAATCCTGGCTTGGCACTGTTTCTTTAATAGCAAGTGCCGTGGCTAAACTATTGTTTTAAACATACCCTACCAGTGGCGGATCCAGGATTTCAAGTTGTGGCGCACTTAAAAAAAAATCGCGCCAAGCGGAGGGAGGCGCGAAAAATGTTGGTGTATTTCGTTTGAAAAATCACGAATTTACGCAGAAAAATCTTTTTTTTTTTTTGCAATTTTAGAGGGGGCGATCCGCCCCTACTTACATTTAATTAAAATGATAGCATCTTGTAAGTGTTTTCTCCATGTTAAGCAATACTAGACGATTCGCAATCTTTGTTTGTACTTATTATTCCTGAGGGCCCGGGGGGCTCAATGAATTAGATAATTGGATTACCTAACAACTCATACAAGCCTACCACCAATACGACGTGGGTTCACCCGGCTTTCTAATCTACAAAAAATGGTGCACTCGACTCGCAGCCGAAAGGATAAAGTTGACCAGTTGCTTGCCCATGGTCGGTGGTTCTGTCCCGTACCCTGGCATCTTCCACCATTTAAACTGGTCGCTATGATATAGCTGAAATTTTGCTGAAAGTGACGTTAAACACAAAAAAAATCAAATCAATCCAATGACCAACAATGACCAACAATTACGCGATTTGGTAAGAATATTCATATATGTGGATATTTTGCTGGCCTATTTCCGTTTTCAATCAAGTTTTTAATTGCTGTAATACTTCCAGTTGAATTGTATACCAATAACTTTTACCGTTTATGAAAGAAACCGCCAACATTTCCACCAGAAGGAAATTACACGCTATACGATCGTTACGAGTTAAACAAATAGAAATAATGACAAAATATCTGTTAAAATAACAAAAATCCGATTTGTATTCAATCTATTGAGTACAATATGTATATTATACTATTTGTCTGGCCTCAGTCAATAAACTTGTGAATTGTGTCACGTGCATCTAAATGCTATATAAAATTATCAATACATTACTTAAATAACGGTATATTGTTTACAAAATAATCTTTAAAAATGTTGTTTATGGTATTTTTGAGAATTGGCTGTCGATGCATATACATTTTTTTTAAACTGGTCGCCATGATATAGCTGAAAATTTTGCTGAAAGTGGCCTTAAAAACCAAAAATCATCAATTTTGTTATTCCTAAACAACTCATGTATTTTCTATCTTAATTTAAACATCAAAGGGGGATAATCGGAAGTCTTAAATCGAAGGACAGAAAATACAATAGCCAAACTAAAATGTTAAAATGAACAAACAACGATCTCTAAAACACAACACAGACAAATAAAGTAACACGAGCGACACGAACCCCACTAAAACTGGGGGTGAACTCATGTGCTCCGGAAGGGTAAGCAGTTCCTGCTCCACTAGTGACACCCGTCATGTTAATCTAGCTACAAACTAGGTGATAAGTCATGAATGAGGAAAGAATCGGATTGTCATTACGTGGCACAGCTACTCAATAACGCTTAAATAGGGTTTCGCTAAATAGACGATTTTGGTTTTCGACATGAATTTTTCACAAATTAATTTCTTGGGCGAAGGAGAAGTCAATAATAAGTCGTTTTATTCATTTCAGATTTTCTTAACTTCTTTATCGTTCTATGTGTTGCATAAGGCGGCATCTGAAAAACGACAGAAGGATGTTATAGAATGGGTAAGGAGACTTAAGTGGGGCACAATGATGACGGTATTTGTATGAATTCTTCACCCGTGTTTTTCCCCCTGTTGATAGACCCGCATCCTTTCAACTGCAGGCTAGGGACCGTTTCACATTCATTTTAGGGTTTGTGTTTTGCACATTGTTGAATTATCTACTGGGACTGTGAAATGCAAAGCGGCAATAAAAACGTTGTTCTTTTACTTGCATGTATGTCTAAGTGTAATGTTGTTTAGTATCTCGCGTTGATTTCCATCCATATCCTTTCTAACTACAAAATGATCCTTTAATTTCATTTAATGTATTTCTAAGTGTAATGTTGAATAGTCTCTCATCTTCATTTACATCCATATCTTTTCGTACTACAAGCTACAAGTCTCACGCCATGCTATAGCTACAAGTCTCACGCCATGCTATAGCTACAAGTCTCACGCCATGCTATAGCTACAAGTCTCACGCCATGCTATAGCTACAAGTCTCACGCCATGCTATAGCTACAAGTCTCACGCCATGCTATAGCTGCAAGTCTCACGCCATGCTATAGCTGCAAATCTCACGCCATGCTATAGCTACAAGTCTCACGCCATGCTATAGCTACAAGTCTCACGCCATGCTATAGCTACAAGTCTCACGAGTCTCACGCCATGCTATAGCTACAAGTCTCACGCCATGCTATGGCTACAAGTCTCACGCCATGCTATAGCTACAAGTCTCACGCCATGCTATAGGTACAAGTCTCACGCCATGCTATAGCTACAAGTCTCACGCCATGCTATAGCTACAAGTCTCACGCCATGCTATAGCTACAAGTAGCTACAAGTCTCACGCCATGCTATAGCTACAAGTCTCACGCCATGCTATAGCTACAAGTCTCATGCCATGCTATAGCTACAAGTCTCACGCCATGCTATAGCTACAAGTCTCACGCCATGCTATAGCTACAAGTCTCACGCCATGCTATAGCTACAAGTCTCCCGCCATGCTATAGCTGCAATTCTGCTAGAGTTCGAGTTAAGCATCAATCAATCAATCAATCAAACAATCAATGGATATTCTCTAATGTGCAATACATTTATATCCTTTCTTACTACAAACATTTTCTTTAATTTAATGTATTTCTTCCTGTAATGTTGACTATTCTCTCATGTTCATTTACATCCATATCTTTTCTTACTAATTTACTGAAAAAAAAACCCTAAATGGTAATATTTTTCGGTTACTTCCTTGGAAAAATAAAACAAAATTGATAAAACAAGTTAACTTAAGATGGAAACATCAGCACTTATTTAACTTAAGATGACATACACATCATTTGATTAACTTAAAATGGCACAATCAGCACTTACTGAAGATGGAAGCATCAACACTTATTTAACTTAAGATGACATACACATCATTTGATTAACTTAAAATAGCACAATCAGCACTTACTGAAGATGGAAACATCAGCACTCTCACTGCGAGTATGTATCACATTCGACAAGAGAATTGAACTACTATCGAATACGTTTTTGTTATCATAGCTAAGATATAGCATACACACTCTCCAGATTATATTCCAATGTTGCCCCTCTGAATTGTCCAATCCTGATTGCCCCGTCGATATTCTATAACGTTTATTATATGCATGATTTACATTCAAAATTAATTTCTACTTTTTATTTGTATACACGTATCCTTCCCATTTTGGAAGCGACCATCGTAGTAATCATCGTATTTTCAACTACACGTGCAATCAGTGCATATCACCACTAGAGTTGTTAGTTCGAATCCCTCTCATGGCGAGGTGTACAACATTATCATCAGCAGGTCGGTGGGGTTCTCCAGGGACTCCAGTTTCCTCCACGAAAAAGAAAAACTGACAATCACGATATAACTGAAATATTGTTGAAATTGGCATTAAGCATTGGCATTAAGCATTGGCATTAAGCACCATAAAACATGCCAACCGATTTCGGATAATGACAAAGGGTATATTCTGTCTATTTATTGTTTGCGAGAAGAGTTTGGAAATACCAAAGGGGTAATCAGAATCTGTATATCGAAAAAGAACAGACAGCACAATGACCAAAAGAAAAAAAAGGACAACATGACAAACAGCGATCTACAAAACTAAAGATCGAGTACCACGAACCTCACTAAACCCCGGGATGAACTCCGGAAGGATAAGCAGTGTCTGCTCTACTTATGACAGCCGTGATATTAGAATAGTAACCATTAACATATTTTCTTACAGATTAATCACATTAGAGGAATGTTATTCTTAAGCTTTGTCAGCATACTTGTATATTCCATATTGGTGGGGAGCTTTGCTACAGAATCTGGAATTTTCAATCCTTGTAATAACACAACAATCGATGTTATACACGAAGACAAAGAATTGATGTGTGTAAATTATAATGGTAAATTCAAAGCTTTGTCAATTAGCTGTATTGTGATTATAGTATTGTATTTCCTCGCTATTTGGGATGGTTTTATCGACAGAGATACGAAACAGGACAAACTGCTCATAGTCAAGCCACCACAAAAACAAGTAGTACCTACGAAACAACCGAGCAATAACCCGGCTACAAAGAAACCAGAGGCCAAACAAAATCATGTCAAAAATCAAAGTAAAAATACAACAGGAAAAGAAACAAAACAAACGAAAGTTGAAAATAAACAGCCTCAAAAAGTAAACAACCCGGATGGAAGCAAATCAACACAAAAGCAGGTCACACCAGCGACTGCAAAAGCTACCAACAGTGCTAACACAGGGAAACCAGTAAACAAGACTGCACAGAACACGCCTCCACCTGCAAAACCAAGCACCAGCTCTGATAAAAAGACACCAGTAAAGGAGGCTACACAAAAAACACCATCGCTTTCCAAACCAAGCAATAGTTCTGATCAAGGGACACCCGTAAAGAAGGATACACAGAAAACTGCGTCTCCTCCAAAGACGAGCAATACTTCTGATAAAGATACACATGTAGACAAGTCTAAACAGTCAATACAAATGTGCAATACTGAACCGGCACAGGAAGTACGCATTTCTATCATAGGCAATGTGGAATTACTAAAGACACAAAATCAGTTGTTAACAGAACAGAATCAGTTGTTACGACAACAACTATATCAGGCATCCGGAAGTCAACAATATCCAAGACATAGTGAATTAATGTACCAAATATATGGCCAAGGAAATCAATCAAACACATACTTACCAACACCGTCACATCCGACGTTAGTTGGGGAGACTTTCCGAGCAACGCCACATCTGACATCAGTTGCGGTGGCGTTGCCAGCAACGCCACATCCGACGTCAGCTGGGCAGGCTTTTACACCAGCATCACACCCGACGTTAGTTGGGGAGACGTTCCGATCAACATCATATCCAACTGTAGTCGTAGAGTCTTTTTCACAACCAACAGAGCAAACCTTAGGTAGTGAGGCTTTCCAACCGATACGACAAATTCCATCGCTGACTACCTCAATTCCTAATGCACCTCCGCCATCATATGATGAATCGCTTGCATAAGTATCAAAATAGAAGAAATTGTATCACAGATTCTTACAGATTATATCTTCTTATGGAGTAGTCAGTTAACTACAGGCATTCACAGGCCCGGATATTGTACAGTCCATGTGACCAACAATTTCGACCCTCCTAGCTAGTAGTCAGTTAACTACGAAAATTCACTGACCCTGATATCGTACTTTCTATGTGAATACTGATTCTACCTGTCTAGCTAGTAGCCAGTTAACTACAGGCATTCATGTACCCTGATATTGTGACCCTGTGACCAACATATTCTATCTGTCTAGCTAGAAGTCAGTTAGCTACAATCATTCACTAACCCTGTTATTGTACTGTTCATGTGACCAACATATTGTACCTTCCTAGATAGTAGCCAGTTAACTACGAACGTTCACTGACCCTGATAGTGTACTGTCTATGTGAATACATATTATATCTTCCTAGCTAGTAGTCAGTTAACTACGAACATTCACTGATCCTGCTAATATACTGTCCATGTGACCAACATATTCTACCAGTCTAGCTAGTAGTCAGTTAACTATGAATATTCATTGACCCTGCTATCGTACTGTCAATATGACCAACATATTCTACCTGTCTAGCTGGTAGTCAGCTAACTACGAGCATTCTCTGACCCTGATATCGTACTGTCCATGTGACTAACAGATTCTACCTGTCTAGCTAGTAGTCAGTTAACTACGAGCATTCACTGGCACTGATATCGTACTGTCCATACGACCAACAGATTATATCTTCGTATTTAGTAGTCAGTTAACCACAAGCATTCACTGAACCTGCTATTGTACTTTCAATGTTAATGCCATCTTCATATTTGTGATAAAGTGGGGTCGTATTGCTTTGACGGAAATCTGTGTAACTAAGACAATTTCTACAACCGTACATTTTTGTTTTGTGTCGATATGAAGTCGAAGTTAATAATGATTGTTATTCAAGAAATGATTTGAGATACCAAATTGGGTAATCCAAAACCGTAATTGGAGGACGGACAGACAATAAAATGACAAAAAGAAAAGAAAAGGAAAAAAAGACTAACAATGGTCTATAAAACACTATACAGAAAACTAAAGATTGAACAACATGGACTCCACTAAACACCAGGGCTGAATACACGTGATCACGTGATCCAGGAGGTATGTAGTTCCTTCTCCACTAGTGGATCCCGTTGTGTTCGATTTATCCATATATTGATTGAATGATTTAGTGTTGGTTGCTTTTGAAGGACGAGAACAAGATCAACAATATATGGCAACAATAAAAAAATGGAGAAGGGATGGGACAACCCCGGAGTCAACAGTAGTCAGTGGCTAAAAAATGAGAGTTAGTTTGGTAGAAACATAAACAAAAATGTGCCGTATCTTCTTCGAGATATAATAACCTAATATGTAATAAGCATGTCTCTCTCTAAACAAGCACCCACTATTGTCCATGGTCAAACTGTCCTATTGTGGCACAAGGGCATCATCTTTCCGCCAGCTGGTGGCAGTGCTGGGCAGCTATTGGAACCACCGAGTATATAAGATTTTATATAACAGGAAAAAGTGAAGCTAAACACTGATACAGGCTGTTCCTTTATTTTAATTTGTGTCTAAGTGTAATACTGTGTAGTCTCTCATGTTCATTTCCATCCATATACTAACATGCTATAATACTTGTACAAGGATGTGAATTCTAAGTCATGGGGTGAGTGAGTGAGTGATTGTTGTTAAATGCCAACTCAGAAATTTTTCAGCTATATAATGGCGAAGACAAGTTAATATTCAATGAGATGATGATGAGATCCGCTTTGTGCTATACCAAAATGATTAGTTGTCATTAAATTACCAGTTTACACTGCATCATAATATGTGCAATCACAGTTAAAGCTGTGCTCACTGTCACCTCTTTTAAAAGGTCACCTTATTATTGGCCTATCGAATAAAATGGCAGAGGTATTGAAGCTCTTTTAAGATGCCATCTGTCTTAAAAGACCACTGTTTCTTCTTAATACAGGTTTAGCTGATCCACTTTACATAAATATCGTTTTAACAATTGATTCAATATTCAGATCGTGTTTAAACGGCATCGATGATGTAATGTGGATCGTAGGTTCGAGGCCCGTTCATGTAGTTTGCACCGATTTATCTGTCCATGTGTTCTGTTTACTACATAATATAAATATATATCCAATTACAAAATAAATATATATTTATTGTTAACTAATTTCGTTTATAATTACATAGTTATAAAAGTAGTTTAACCCTGCCACTTATTGTTGAAGTACCTGCACCAAGCCAGGAAAGTGAGCGCTCATGTAGTGTATATTTGTGTGTTAAGTCTATCGAGTTTGCTGCCTCTTTCTACGATTTGGATATTAATTTTGGAACTGTTCCGAAGAGAGTGTGATATTCTTTGCTTTTATTTTATCATATCTAAATAAATACCTCGCTAATATTGGTTTATAAGGCCGCCGGAAATTTGTGTCCAATCATGTTGCAATTCCTAGGCATGCTGGATTTAAACATTTCAATATGGCGGCTCAATGAAAGTATTTTTTTGTCATTATATAGTTTTGATCAATTTATTGGCGATGGAAACGATAGGAAGAGTATACATAGAATAACTTCCAACTTCCCCCAAAAAACTGGTATAGTAGGTGGATTTACTACATATGCAACCAATGACTATCACCACTAACGTTGTGAGTTTAAATCCTACTTATGACGAGGTGCACTCGATACAACATTATATGATAAAGCTTGCCAGTGACTTATGGCAGGTCGGTGGTATACCGTCACAATATAGCTGAAATATTGTTGAAAGTGGCGTTAATACCCACAACCCTAACCCAAGTAACTGACGAACTTTAGAATATAAAGAGGCATGGAATAAACCTCGCATTAAATTCCTAGTATCTCAAACCGCAACGATACAACTGAAATATAACACACTCTAACCTCAGCAAGGGATGTGAACTAATTACTTGAAACCATGGACATGAATCAATGCATTGCTACGATATCATTTATAAAATGGTTTCATTTAACATGTGCATGACGGTAGTAGGGTTGTACTTGGAGTAAAAATCGGTGCAGAGGTGCCGCTTGAGTTTGAAAAACACCACCATTCAAATGTCTTCTTGACGTCATAGAAGAAAATTGACTACAATCGAGGTCAATTGATGCAGTATTGAGGTAAGGGATTGGAATAGGTGTGATATGTAACCAGATTAAATCGGTTTATGTGATGACCTGATGTCTGGTTCTCCTTCGACCAAACAGAAATAAACGGGCAAATCAAACGATCACACAAGTTCACACATATACAGGGGTTATGGTGTTTAACGCCACTTTCAACAATCTTTCACACATATAAATGGAAAAGGCATCAAGACAAACACATGATAAGTTAATATTTGCAGTTATCAGCCATGTTATCCGACTGTAAAATTAACATCCAATGAAATTAGTAGCTTTCGGGAGAGACCGGATATTAAACAATATTTCATAAAAATATAGAAATAACGTCAAGGCATATAGTAACGGTCAAAATGGCATTATAATCATTTAAACTGCCATTGCACAACCAGGGTCGGACTTAAGCTAATTGGACCAGTTGGGCCCCGCGCTGCGACACACACTGCATGTTTTACAGAGAACAACATTTGACCTCTCACCTACTAATGCGAACTTGTGCACAACTATATTTTAACAATTAAAAACGAGCCTTAATATTAGCGTTGACACAGTATAACAGTTGCGCTATGTCTGTTTTTCAAAGATTTCAAGATGTATCAGACTTACTGAGATGTCTTAAGACTATTCTAGTAGAAATAAATATGAAAGAAAACTTTTATGATATCATGGAGGTAATCATAAGCCGTAAATTGAAGAAGAACAAACAATATAATGAGAAAATAAAAACAAGACGAAAGAACAAACACTGATATAGAAAACATTACACAGAAGACTAGATATTAAATAACATGGACGTCGTCGTGGCCGTGTCCGTATGTTGGTTGAATTTGAAGCTGTCTGTGAAACCAGTGTCTATCACCACTATAATTGTGAGTTCGAACCCCGTTCATGGTGAGGTGTACTCAATACATCATTATGTGATAAAGTTTGTCAATGACTTTCGACAGGTCGGTGGTATTCTCCTGATATTCAGGTTTAATCCACCAATAAAACTGACCGCCATGAAACCGGACTGCTCAGTTGGGTAGATAAATAAAGAGCTGATCCAAGTAATATATAATTTATTTCGTCAACTAAAAGGTTTTAACCCTGTAAATAACAATTAACAGGTAACTNACCGCCATGACATAACTGAAATATTGTTGAAAGTGGCGTTAAACACCATAACCCAACTGACCAATCCAATTATGAGTTAAAGTTCAATACAGTTATCCTAAATCCGAAAAAAATAAGAACGAGAGTAGAACTATATATTCCATATGATTAAACTGACGGGATGTCGCTGGCCAAACATCTATGAGTTAGTTTTATTCAGAGTTAGATAAGAAGCAGAAGATAGCACGACTTAAGAAAAAAAATGTAAATCAAAATAGAGAGTCAAACAAAACAAGGGATAATACAACAAAAGGTAGAAAGATGATCAATATTCCAACTGAATGAATACAAACAACGAAAGATGAATAATGTGGACCCCATGACAAGAGATGGCAGGTGTGTATGGCAACATGGTCAAGATGCGAGGGACAAGAGGGACGTTTCCCCTCCCTTTGAGAAGAGGGAACATATGGTTTTAACCTCCATCATGATCTTTCTCTGACAACCTTTATCAAGTAAAAATGACCACCACGACATAACTAGAATAACAGAAATATTTTTCAAAATGGTGTTAAGCACCACAACCACAACCCAAACCCCATTTTCTGTCTAAACCTGTGTGACGATGTGTTTGGTGACAGTTCCGAGTGTTCGACACAAGGTTACAGAGCAAGGTCGCCAGGTGGCGGATATGGGACGCCTTCTTGATAGGGATTTTCTGGAGTGTGGGTATAACTAGCTGTGGGCGGAGCAAACATTCAGATTGTTCATTATTTTGGCCACGGTTATCTCGAGGAGGAAAAATCAATGATACATAGTTCCACAGTTACTTTGGGAGCAAAATATTTGACAAGCATGGTCACTAGTGTTCCTCCCTACGAAACGTTCAGTCTTATTAAAAATAGCATTCTTCATTAGTCTAAAAACAACAAAAATCAAATTAAAAATCAAATTCAAATGTCTGAGGTATGTTACCTTTAGGTCACGTTGGTCATGTGACATACAGTTTCATTATATGCTGTTCATATCAACGGGATTTTTTTATGATAAGCTCCGCCCACAAATTGTGTCGGTAGGCCCTACCGCAAATTCCCCTTTAAGACCACAAACCATTTTTGTACCGTATTGTAGATTTCGAAAGAAAAACAACAGTATATTCTTCGTAGCCGCTACAAACGGCTATCTTGTCATCTTTAGTCGATTGCTAAATGACAGACAGTCACCGCTTATGAAAATTTTAATTTGAAATAAAGGTACTATTTGTTAGGAATTAAAAAGATGTCAATGATGGTATAAATATTTACTTTATTTAACCCCCTCCCTAAGGCCCGCGTGGCTCATTGAGTTAAAAAAATCATACAAGCCTATCACCAATGTAGCTTGGTAAATTTGGTAAATTACAAAAATGGTCCACTTGACTCGCAGTCGCAAGTGATACAGTTTACCAGTTGCTTGTGTATGATGTTGAAATTTTTAAACCTAAATATATTTTACCTTTTTACCTTTACCTTGCCCATGGTCGGTGGTTCTCTCCAGGTACTCCGGCTTCTTCCACCACTAAAGCTGGTCACCATGATATAGCTGAAATATTGCTGAAAGTGGCGTTAAACACAACATAAATTAATCAATCAATCAATCAATCCCCCCCATCATGTAAAATCTGACCGATATATATTTATATATATATATATATACTTATATGTAATACACATACTGACGCAATATGTACTAATGACGGTTTCAAAGGCTCGAATCGCACAGCTATCTTCAATATGAGGATATATGATGTCCTCTAGGTTTGCGGTGGGGGTGGGGGGTTTCAGATTAACATTCTGAAATTCTATCTATGGACCATATTAGGAGCTATGTTCGTAGAGAACCACGCTCCTTCCACCTTAAAGACTATGATCGTAGATTTAAGAAAAGAGTAGATGCATTGTAAACACTACCAAATGCTATTTTTTTCTCGTTCGTTCCCACCCAACTCTCTATTATCATCCAGTAGCAGTCAACAGTCGTTGCTCCGGTTTTCCACGTGCCTAAGTTAATAATAAAATATGTTCATGCCACGATATGGCTAAAATATTTCTGAAGTTTGCGTTAAACACCAATCAATGGATTGTCTACACTTCTGTAGATCTGATACAGTTATTTCACTTAATTTACTATTCAAATCACATTAAATTAGTTTTTTTTTTTTTAAATAAATGTCATCCCTATCTTAAACCTTATGAGCTTTCTAAGAGGAGTTTGAAGATACCGTAAATCATAGGACAGACAACACAATGGCCAACAGATTCCAAAGAGGTAATCAGAATTCATAAATCATAGGACAGACAACACAATGGCCAAAAGATACCAAAGAGGTAATCAGAATTCGAAAATCATAGGACAGACAACACAATGGCCAAACGATACCAAAGAGGTAATCCGAATTGGTAAATCATAGGACAGACAACACAATGGCCAAAAGATACCAAAGAGGTAATCAGAATTCGTAAATCGAAGGAATGCAGACAAAACACAACAGCCAAAAGAAGAAAAGACACTCTGCATAGTTCTTAAGGTGAGTACATGTTGTTTTTTTTTATGAGTATAATTTCCAATTTATCTGATAAAGTGTGTCAGCGACAAATCAATGGTTTTCTCCGGGTACTCCGATATCCTCCACTAATAATAATGACCTCTACTATTGTTGGTAGTGGCGATAAACACTCTGTAACTTTTGTAGCATTGGTTTAGATAATGAAGTTGCTGTCCAATTCCGCCCTGATTTCGATATATATTTTTTACATAATATACTGTTTTATGTCTTATTTACGTTATTTGTGTTTGTTTGCGTAAAGTGGTGTCCAACACATATTATGTTGTCTTTTTAAACGTCAGAGTCTCAAAGAGAAATTTTGCAAGGTGGAAGAAGACTGCTTTTGGGCGCCGGGGACAGAGTTAAACTGTTATCTAAATTGAGAATTTGAGTTGAAAATACATTAAAAAAATCAAAAACGTCATTTGCTACGGCTATGGGGCCATTATGAGATTAATGTGCCCTTCTTGGCTCTCCGGTCCCCGGACCGATATACTGGCTTAATCCCCTCTTCATCGTCTTTTGTACCCTTTGTTGCCAGTGTCGCCGTATTGTCCATTTTTGATTACTCCTTCGATATTCTCTAACGTTTAGTTGTTAGGTTATTTTCCTCTTGGTCAAACATAAATATTTGCCCCTTGCCGCTAAGCAACGGTAAATCAATCACTCAATCGATCAACATACAGGTACGTGTACATTAATAATTTACCTGTAAAATCGAACTTGGCATAACTATGAATAAACGGACTGTTACGGCACAACGTTAAATTTAATTCTATATTATACCTTGAACTTTAACTGTATACATTATTTTTAAAAGGTTTAACATAATAACATGGATTAAAAATAAAATATGATACCGTATTGACGAAAAATAATTATTATAATTAGTTGTGGATGAATAAATCGAAAACTAGGACTGTGGGATACCAAACAGTTATATACATATAGGAGCATCAGAGGGTAAATATACTATAGTAGTATATGAAAATATTAAAACTCCGATTTTAAAAAATCAGATCACATAAAAAAAAACTAAATTCAAATTATTAAACGCCAGGAGCTACTTCTTAAGGTAATAACATGTTTTTGTTGTATGAATTAAATGATCGATTTTCAATTTAGCGAAAACTTTAAAAAAAAGGTCAATATAATTAAAAAGATATTAGCCGACACTATTATATATTCATCAAAACTTATACAAAAGAAGAGTTAGAGGAAGAACATCAAAGAAATGTCTGTTCTGTTTCCTTTTATTTATTTTTGTGTCCGGTGATAATGATAATAACGGGTTAATCAGAAGCCGTAAATCGAAAGAGGGAGGGGGTATGGTGTTTAACGTCAATTTCAACAATATTTCGGCTATATCGTGGCGGTTGTAAATCGAAGGACAGACATTACAACGGTCAGAGGGACATAATGTCATATAATGTTCTACACAACACTACACTGAAAACTAAAGATTGAACAACGCGAACATCGCAAAACAACTGGTTGTGAACCCACGTGTTCCTGAAGTTTAAGGAATTCCTGCTCACTAGTGACCAATGCCTGACTTAAGACAAATGAAGCCCTGTTCTCTTATGAGGCCCCTTATTTTGGCCCTGAAGGAGGTAGTCCCGGTAGACATACACAAGCAGTTAACTCTATCATAATGTATGGAATCGCTCCGAAACAGAACGCCTTCAAATTTAAAATTGCATAACATAAGCAAAATCCATCGTAACAAAAAATTGGCAGGAAGATGGACCCCTTAGCCAACGGGGCCATGTGCTTAATTACACATAAACACAATGATCAATACGGCACTGCTAGTGACACTAGTCGAGTAACTATTGTTACAAATCACGGTGATATTTCATCAATGGGGAAATCACCGAATTGTGATAGCGACAAACAGAACAGATCCGTAGTCATTGGTGACAAAGAGATTCCCGTAACTGTTAATCACTTCATGGTGGCGACATACAGGAAATAAATGCACATGACTATGGGAGAAAATATGGTGATACACTCTAGAAAGACAATTAAATAACACTATATTGTTTCTGCATTAACTGAAATGTGGCCTGGACAGGTTAGCTTATTTTTTTAGGAAACCAACCATTTATCATTTATCATTAAACGGGTGTAGTGGTGTAAAGGTATTTATCTTATTTCTATGAAATATGAACCACATCGGTTGTGTTATGGTCAGCATGCTCGGCTCGAGTACGGT
>MJUT01043443.1:476790-491215 GCA_002080005.1 Gigantidas platifrons
AATGTTCAAGACGCGCTACAAATTTGCTGATTCTTCGGAATTTAGATAACCTTATTGAAATCCTAGATTGAATTATATTCCAATTGATTATAATTGAAGGTAGTTACGTTTTTTCTTGTCATTTTCTTTTTTTTATATATTTTTGGAGGAATTGGAAACTTAGACCTTCGTCCTGACCATTTTTATGAATGAATGAATGAATGAATGAATGAATGAATGAATAATGAATGAATGAATGAATGAATGAATGAATGAATGAATGAATGAATGAATGAATGAATGAATTAATTAATTAATTAAAAAATTAGTGAAACGTAATAATTGATAATAGTTTATCTGCCAAATCGTAAATTTATGCTACCCATAAAAAAACTATCAGATATGATTGATGCCTTAATAAAACGTGTTTCTGTAACTTGTAAATGTTATGAAATGTACGCGCATCCCGCAACTGCTCGTGGTTTGAGTTCGATCAAGAAATGGACGTCATCTTATTAATTATGGACATTGTTTACGAAAAATAGGAAATGGCGTAGTATGGTTGAGACACGTCTCAGGTAGCTCCGTCACCTAAAGGTCATTTCTGGTGTTTTTTAANAATTATGAATGAAATAATGTTCTGTTTTTGTAATATATTGTCTCATTAATTATTTATATGTAACGGAGAAGACCTCGTAAGTTTATAACTTGTGTCTGATCCATTGTCTGTATTTGCTTGACAATAAATATGTTTAAAGTAAAGTTTACGGAGTTTGCCGAATCGTCATTAAATCAGTACAACAATGCACTTCTTTCTTATTTTCTGTGAATCTGCTTTTAGTCGGTGTTAATTACGGACAAAGAACCATTGGTAGTTGGTAGTTAATAAGCGACAAAATACAAATTATTCGTTTTTACCTGTCACTAGAAAAGGTCAATGGCATACGGAAAAAGCGAGGTCAAATTATTTGCTTGCAAGCAAATTAATAATCGATGGTAATTTTCGTTCTCAAAAGGCAGAAAGTGGTTCAATAAGCTGCTTAATGTGAAATATTTACCTTTATTTCATCATTTTAATGTTATTTACCGATTTCCAAAACATATATTTTTTTGGTCAAAATCGTAGCTAATGCCCCTTTAACTTTAGTCGAAAACAAGATACAACTTATTGTTTACCATTGTATTGATTTATATTATAGTGTTTGCATGTTATTCTTTTGTACTTGAATGTTAATTTCATCATGTGAATGTGTATTTCATATACTTACCTGTTAATTGTTATTTACAGGGTTAAAACCTTTTAGTTGAAATAAATTTATCTACCCAACTGAGCAGCCCAGTTTTAAATATATTGCTTAACTTATTCTTGTCTTGGCTATGCATAAAATATTTGCACCTCTCCGCTAATCAACGGACAATCAACAAATCGATCGATCACATACAGGCACATGTATATGATTAATTTACCTGTAAAATCGAACTTGGCATAAATATGAAGAAACGGACTTTTACGTCACAAGGTTAAGTTTAATTATATATTATACATTGGACTTTAACTGTATGCATTATGTTTAAAAGCGTATCACATAATAACGTGGATTAAAAATAAAATATGATACGGTATTTGGGTATTGACGAACAATAATTATTGTAATTAGTGGTGGATGAATAAATCAAAAACTAGGACGGTTGGATAACCAACAGTTATATATACAAACAGGATCGTTGGAAGGTAAATATATACTATAGTAGCATATGAAACAATTAACGCACCGATTTAAAAAAAAAATCAGAACACATTTTTTGTAAAATATGTGTCATTGCTGTATTAAATTAAGGAGTTACTTATAATTACTAAGGTAAGAACATGTTTTTGTTGTATGAATTAAATGATCAATTTTCAATTTAACGAAAACTTAAAAAAGGTCAATATAATTAAAAAGATATTAGCCGACTCTATTATTACATTCATCAAAACTTTTACAAATAAACAGTAAGATGAAGAACATCTATGAAATGTCTGTTCTGATTTCTTTTATTTATTTTTGTGCCCGGTGATCAGAATAGACCAAAGGGGTAATCAGACACCGTCAATTGAAAAAAGAAACACTGTACAACGGTCAGAGGGACATAAAGTCAAATAATGATCCACACAACACTGCATAGAAAACTAGAGATTGAACAACGCGAATCTCGGGAAAAAACTGGTTGTGAACCCACGTGTTCTGGAAGTTTGAGGAGTTCCTGCTTCACTAGTGGCACCAGTCGAGTAACTATTGTTACACAGCACGGTGATATGTCATCAATGGGGAAATAACCGAATTGTGATAGCGACAAACAGAACAGATCCGTAGTCATTGGTGACAAAGAGATTCCCGTAACTGTTAATCACTTCATGGTGGCGATATACAGGGAATAAATGCATATGACTATGGGAGAAAATATGGTGATACACTCTAGAAGGACAATTAAATAACACTATATTGTTTCTGCATGAACTGAAATGTGGCCTGGACAGGTTAGTTTTTAGGAAACCAACCATTTATCATTAAGCAGGGTGTAGTGGGGGACTATATTTTTTTTACACACAGTAAAATATCAAACTATAGGGAATGATCAATTGGTATATTTCCAACTGCACTCTCAGATTATTTAGTTTTGTTCATCTTGCATGTCGAGGTATTTATTTTATTTCTATATATATCGGTGGTGTTATGGTTAGCATGCTCGCCTCGAGTGCGGTAGATCGTCGGTTCGAGCTCCGATAAGATCAAACCAAACGACTATAACATTGGTATTTGATGCTTCTCCGCTAAGCACATATCATTGACGAGAAAAAACAAACACTGGTTTGCTCGAATTCAGGATAATATGTTCGAGTGTGGCGATATGTCTAACTGCGAACTGTTGTTTCATTGAGTTAGCACTATCATAATACAACTAAGCGTGTTGGTCTAGTACAAAGCGGACCTCATCATCATCTCATTGAATTGGAACTTGTTCTCGCCATGACATAGAGGATAACAGGTCTGCGTTGGCGTTAAACAACACTCGTTCTTTCACCCAATCAAATTTAACTCGTAAGTTAAATGGTTGTTCCCTTCATGTGTTCGTCCGAGCCCTCTATATTCATTTATAATAATCAGGACAGCAGACACCAACCCATGTGTATCACCGACGAATTTGTTATAAGTATCCGGTTGTCACAATATTGCTAAGCACATGCTAAAACTGACGATGAAGACAAACATAACGATCACTAACCAACCCATACACTGAATGCACGTGTATTATATTTCCTTGTTATGTTTTATGTGATCTTTTATTCACAGGAAAGCATGATACATTATTGATCAGACAGTGTTAAATGTAGGAAGAGGAATATACGTATTCTTCTGTTGATAAGATGGCTTCTACCGGTACGTATATGCATGCTGCGAGAACGTCCCTACCTAAGGCTTTAAGACCTGTAGTAGTCCTCTGCCAAATGTCTTAGTGGATATCTACTTTGGCTCCATTGGTAGAACGATGGCTTACAATGCGAGAGGTCCCGGGATCGAATTCCATCGGGGACATTGTATTTTTCGGAGATAAAAAAATGCCCTATCGTTACACACATGCAAGCCAAATATTGAGCATAAAGTCGACATATCCAAAGTAAACGTTGTTATTGAGAAACATTATTTGAGGGCTATGGTTATCTGATATGGTGTTAAACACCACATTCAACAATATTTCTGCTATATTGTGACGGTCAGTTTTATTGGTGGATGAAACTTGAGTATTCGGAGAATACCACCGATCTGTCGCAAGCCATTGGCGAACTTTATCACATAATGTTGTTTTGAGTACACCTCGAAATGAACGGGGTTCAAACTCATAGCTTTAGTGGTGATAGGCACGAATCACACAAGCAGTTGTAAATTCAACTACCATACGATTGCAACCACGACAGCCCCAATTCTTGTTTCAGAAACTACATAATTGGTCAAAACCAAACACTGCTGGAATAACCAGATGATCATCTGATGTAAGGACGGATATTAATATTGTCCATCCATTATACAATGAGCACGATACACTTAGTATATGAATTATATAAATTATATGACATGAAAGAAAATCCATTGGTATTCAATCTCCTCCCTTATGACCTAGCTTACATTTGCCACGTTTGTCTGATCTTTACTCTTGAGCAACACCACGGGTACCTCCAGGGAGTCAGGAAGTGTTTTGTCTTTTTGAGGTACGATATTCAATTTGTTATCAACGTTTTCATTGGGGCAGAATCACGTAAATATCTGTTTTTGTTTTATTTAGAAAATATGCAGTCGCTACTATTAACGGTAAATAATATACTTTTTTCTTTCAATATTATTCAGGACACGTTATGAAAAGAAAGTTTCAACAGTGATGGTAGAAAATTCCACTAATATCAACAAAGACGAACGATGACCTCTGACCTCAAATCATTGAACATGAAAACACCACGACATATGACGTTGGAAATACAATTCCTGTCTTGAGACAGGTACAAAAATGTGGCGAGGTGAAACTGATTAATTATATCCCAACCATCACTCTATGAAAATGATCAGTGACTTACGGCAGGTCTATGGTTTTCTCCGGGTACTCCGGTTTTCTCCATCAATAAAACTTGCCGACACGATATAACTGAAATAATGTTGAAAGTGGCGTTTAACACCATAACAGTAAACCTAATCCTGTATGAATAGGTTATTAATCTAGCCACTTTTTGTCGACATTTCAGAGCGTGAGAAAGCAGCAGCTTTGGACAGAATACAGATATATTATATTGTAATTTTCCTGTTTGCAATAGCGTTCTTCACGCTTGGAGGAGCAGGAAACGTATATATTAATAATGAAAAGGAGTGGGACATTTCTGCATGGTACCAAGTGTATGTGGGTGCTTTTGTTGCCGGTGGAATGGTAAATACTTCTGATTGTACAGCCATAATGGAAATTAGTCTTAATTATGACTTGATAATATAAAGTTCACCCCCGGTTTTTAGTGGGATTCGTGTTTCTCGATCTCCAGTGTTATAAGTATGTTTTGTAGATCGTTGTTTGTGATTTTGTACTTTTTATTTTAGCCATTGTGTTGTCTGTTCTTCTTCGGTATACGGATTCTGATTGCCCCTTTGGTATGTTCAAACTCTTCTTATACTTATTGTTTTATATATCCAATCCGATGATGGATACTCATAGATTTGAAAATATTTCATAACATTTTAAATTAGAGTTGGTAGAAGGTCTTAGATTTAGCCTAACTATTAGAGTGTACTCGATACAATATAATATTATACAATGTGTCAGTGACTTGCGTCAGGTCGGTGGTGTTCTCTGGGAACTTCCGTTCCTTCTACCAATAAATCTGATGGCCACTATACAATTGAAATATTTTGAAAAGTGTCGTTACCATCAGAAATGTTTTCCCCTAAGCAAAAAAAAAAAAAAAAAAAAAAACCTACAACGCATTTTCCTGAAAATATAAAATTATTTTATTTACCTTTAATTAAAACATGATAACTTGACTACTTATGTACTCTGTTTTCATGGTTCATTAGCTGTATCTGTTCGGGACATATTGGGGCGCATAATTAATTAAATGTCCAGTAAGAAAATGTATAAATAGCCTAAAGAATACCAATTTTACTGATGCAATTTAATACAAATGTAAATATTTCAGTTATATCATGGCAAGAACGGGTTACCATAAGGTTTCTAACAAGATTAACACGAGGGGTGCCACTAGTGGACCAGGAATTACTTACCCTTACGGTGCACATTTATAAATAGCCTAAAGAATAACGATTTCACTAATGAATATAGAACCCGCTATAATGCAATTTAATACAAATGTAAACAATATAGAACAATTAGCACCCGCCGTGTTACTCTTATTACAAATCTGGTGAACACCTGTTCTTGACATGATGTAACTTAAATGTTTACTCACGTAACGGTCAATGACATGCACTCGCTCGCTCGGTCATCTCTGTGATATATAGCATGATTAACAATGTCGATGTTTTTACAGATTGCTTTTACTTCTGTGTTGATGTGCTGCATACACAAGGGTGCTGTCGAAAAAAACGAGGGTATAGCTAAGGTGAACGAGGGTGTAAGTATGTAACGTACCATATATATCATTTTTACTGACTAGTTTTAATTATGCACCATTTATTCCAAGACGAATTTAAAGAACAAATATGGAAATTCAATAGCCATATGTGGAGATTACAGATTTTACCGAATAATTTCAATATGGGGAAGATTTGGCCCCATCAATCTAGTTTACCCCCGCCACTTTTGTTTATTGAAAAAGATCGGTCTTGTTTTCAATTATTATACCTCAGTTATAATTTTCTATATTAAAATCAATTCGATAGTTTTACTATTTATCCAGGCTTATGTCGAGAAGTTTACTTCAGCGGTCAATAGTTTCCAATTATTATACCTCAGTATATACTTTCTTAAAGACTTTTTAAAGAAATAAAAATGCTATTGTTTCACATTTTTAACACTGAGACTATTGACTGGTCAATAGTTTTCAATACTATTGACTGCAGCTGAACTATTTACTGGCAATTTAAAAAATATATTTATTGTTGATATTTTTTCTTAATATTACTATTAAGAACTTCTATTTGTGTCTTTTTAATAGCCATATTTTCTCAGATTTCCTAGATTGCCTTTGGTATAATAAAACACTTATTTACTGGCTATTCGGACAATAGCAAGTTTATTTTCCCCCTCTACACCAAATATTTCCATCCGCTTCGCGTCGGAAATAATTGGTGTCTCGGGGGACAATAAACTTGCTATTGTCCTCATAGCCAGTAAATAGGTGTATACTATATGACCGACACTTGCAAGCGTCAAAAGTACGTGATTTAAAACTTTTATGACTGAGTTAATTGAGCGATTTAAAAGATCGGATAATCAAAGTCGGAATTTAAATTGAAAAATAATATCGGTGAAGGAATGAAAATGTTCCAGAAATTCCCGACTTTTTGTCTGATGACTTTGTTTTGGCAAATGTATTGAATGATATTTTATACTTATTGACAGGGTATGAGGGGAATAGTAAGTTTATTGACCCCGAGATATCAACTATTGCCCGAGGCGAAGCCAAGGGCAATAGTTGGTATCAAGGGGTCAATAAACTTACTATTCCCCGAATATCTAGTTGATAAGTGTTTTATTATACCGAAAGAGAAACTGACAACGCAGGTCACACAAGACGAAGAAAAAAAAACAACAAAAACACAACACAATACGTGTTGGACACCACTATACACAAACAAACACAAATAAGACATGAGCCCTCCTACAAACAACAGATTTGTTTATGAATAAATAATTGTAAAATAATGTATTAAAATGTTACAATAATATTTCTGGATGGTTTTCCATACGACCCTCTCAATCTAAGACATCTACAATTTTTCGAACCCAGTGAATGCAGTGAACGGCAACGACTTATATTTAATGTAATATGTCTAAATAAAGCATCCCTGTTATTTACAAACTAAAACTCGTCTATGGGTGTGTATGTGTGTGTGACTTCTCTTCGTTTAAATAAAAATTTAAATTTTCGTTCATCTTATCGAAAAGAAGAAATAAATACAGCGGTTATTTATAAGACTCAAATTAATTATTATTAACAACACACAATTTATATAGGATACTTATTGTAAAATTTTCTCTGGCTAAATCATCATCTGTGAGGGACACAAATCTACCTGTCATATTCGAAACGTCTACACACTTGTAGTGTCTCTCGAATTTTACGAAAGCAGATTAGTTCCGAATGTAATAGTAAAGCCAAGTAACCAATCCGTACACGGCATTAAAATTCCGCGAAACAATGTGACAGTGTCGGTCAAATAGTTGGAAACTATTGACCGGTGAAGTAAACTTCTCGACATAAGCCTGGAAAAATAGTAAAACTATCGAGTTGATTTTTATATAGAAAATTACAACTGAGGTATAATAAATCACATTTTGAAACAGGTCAAATTTCAGTTCAAAATAATTCACAGACTGTAGCTGTTACAAATACTCCAACTTTAAATACATTTAGAATTCCAGGAATTCAATCTACTTCTGGATTAACAATTAACAGTATTAATAATTGCACAGTCAACTTTAACTTTGATCAATAATTTATCATTTTAAGAATTATCTTCTTGATGTTCAAAAATGTTTATTCTATTTATGGTTAATATTATTGTTATAACCAGTATTTGTCTTTTTTACTGCCACATCAATTATTTCACCTTCAGCCATTATTTGCATCTGACGTCTCTTTCGGTATAATAAAACACTTATTAACTAGATATTCGTGGAATAGTAAGTTTATTGACCCCTCGATACCAACTATTTCCCTCGGCTTCGCCTTGGACAATAGTTGGTATCTCGGGGTCAAATAAACTTACTATTCCCCTCATACCCAGTCAATAAGTATAAATGTCAATAGATCAACACTATTGGTCTAATACAGTCTAGTGAGGTCCATAATTATAGTATTGTGTGCGTGACAGACCAGTTCATAAACTGCCATTTGACCCGAAGTGCCATTAACTGTTTGTGATATTATACTCAATACTTGCAAATCTGTCAGACGACATGTTTTTTGTTTTGCTTTTTTTGTGGGTGTAAATATAAGGTCAAAAACAAGTTCGGACAAAATCCGGAAGAAAACATAATATTGACCGGACCCTATCAATAAATATACTGATATATTGACCCGCTCGCTAACAAATAGGGAACATATAAACGAAAAGTATAATATGTACACTCCGACAAAAGTTAAGCACCACCCTATATTTTTATCGATATATTTTTTACATTAATACTGTTAAAACAATAAAACAGATATCACCATTTTTCTTATACTTCTTAAAAGACTACACCAAGGGCTCTAAAATTACCAATCTACGAAGTATTTATCATCCTGAAACACGTGACTGTGACGTGGCAAAAATGGGGTTCAAAACTCTGGAAAAACGATAAACCAGTTTGTCTTTGATGGAAGTTTTTAACATTGCATTAAAATGCCGAGTCTTCAGATTTTAAGAACTTTTAAATGCATATATTGTGCGTATGTGTAAGGCATAAAAATCAATAACGAGTATATCCACCGCGTTTATTGTGAAGTTCTGTAACACGCCTCGTCATGCTTCGCACAAGACGCCTAAGCCGTTATTGGGGGAACTGTTGCCACTCCTGTAAGATAGCAGTTCTTAATTCGTCAATATTTTGACATTTTGGATTGCGTTGGTTAATTTTTCGGCCAATAAAGTCCCATAAATGCTCTATATGGTTCATGTCTGGCGACATCGCAGGCCATGGAATTGTCTGAACAGCCTCTTGTTGTAAAAAATGTTGTACAATTCGGGCTCTATGTGGCATAGCGTTGTCGTCCATGAACATTGGCCTGTCAGCCAACGCATGATTGTCGAAATGGGGGACTACGCGTGGAGCGAGCACATTGTCACGGTATTTTGTGGCCTGTCCGATTACCATCAAGAACGTACAAGTCCAGCTTACAGTCAAAGGAAAAACAACCCCATACAGTTACACCCCCACCCCCAAAAGCAGTCGTGCCCAAAATGTAGTTGTCCTGAGATGAAGTGTTTCGTTGGCGCTAAACCCTTGCATGACCGTCGGTAGGGCGTAACGAAAAACGACTTTTATCAGACCAGTGGACCCGTCTCCATGTGCGAATAGTCCACCCCAAATAATCATGGTACCAATCAAATCGAGCATGACGATGACGTAATGTCAACTGTGGACGTTTTATGGGTCGTCGCGCTCGCATTCCCTGATGGTGGAGGCGTCTGATTACAGTGCGTGTGCTAATGTGGCCTCCAAACGCTAAATTACCACAAAGTGCACCAGCTGTACTGAACGGCCGTTGCCGCTTCCGTCTGGATATGAGCCAGCCCTCTCTCGGCGTCGTTTTGCGAGGTCTACTTGCACGTGGGCGGTCAGTAGCATTCCCCGATTGACGAAAATGCTGCATCAGTCGTACAATGACGTAATGGTTAACCCTGAAGTGGTCTGCCACCCTTCTATGGCTAAAACCACCGTTATGCATGCCAACAGCTTGTCACCTTTCTGGCATGGTTAATTTTTGCCGCACCATACCAAACCAATTGAAAATGAAACTTAAAACTCTACACAAAAAAAAAATCAGCTTTCGTTCGCAAATACAAATGTTGAAAAGTACACGTGGCACTTTACACACCCTGTCATATACACATAAATAAAATTCTATCAATAACCTGTTTCATAGGTACGTAAGTATATGTGTACAGGTAACAAAAACAGCAAACCGATTTGAAATAAGTTCATTATTAGAAAAGCTATTATTGAAATAAGTCAGGTGGTGCTTAACTTTTGTCGGACTGTATATTTAATTATCATGCCTATGATTGGATGACCTAAAAGTTTCCTGACATAGCCCCATGGGAGATGTTAGTGTATCACAAAAGAAAGAAAACACAACCATCATTTAATTTAAGTTATTGTCTTATATTTAACAGTGAGGACAATGATATATAATTTTACCAATATGTTAAATGGGTCCTACGAAGCTACTCTGTCTTTTTTAGATAGGTTGTATGTTTATATCGTTTCTCATTTCAGATAGGATATTTTATGTTGATGCTGTTTGGTTGTTTTGTCAGCTTGCTTGTGTGTGCTTTGTTTTTAGGAACGTTTGTGACAGAATCTGGTGTATTTGGAGAGACAAAATGTGATAATTCGACTACCAATGCTACGTTGTGTTTCGAGTCCTACAATAAAATTAAGGGACTATCTGCTGCAACCCTGATTTTTCTTATTTTAAGTTTTTTGTCAAATATCTTTGGACTCATTGAATGGAATCCTAAAAACGAGAAGCTAAAAGCAGGAAGTCAAGGTTTGTTATTATATTACCTATATGTTACCCGGCACTTTCCACGAGGACGTGTTCCAAACATGGTAGTTAGATTTACCAACAAACTCAAGTTGGGAGTTCGAACCCCCGTTGTTCATATTATGCGCGTTCAGGATTTATAGTATTCACAATAATGCATTATTCAACAAAACACGTCAATTAGTATCAAAGAAATTAAATGAATTCAAAATAGCTTTGATTTACAACTACCTATGCAATCAGTGCCTATCACCACTAAAGTTGTCAGTTCGAATCCCGCTCAGGGCGAGGTGCACAACATTATGCGATAAAGATTGTCATTGACTTGCAACAGGCTGGTAATTTTCTCTGTGTACTTCGGTTTCCTCCACCAATAAAACTGACCGCCAAAATATAACTGAAATATTGTTGAAAGTAGCGTTAAACACCATAAGCCAAACCTTAAGAAATAATTAATTAAATCAATTTACCTTTCAAAAAAATATGCCCCTCGGTACATTGATTTAATTGAAAAATGAATAAAAGACGGAAAAACAAAGACGAATATTTCAATGTAATTTTATTGTTCCTATGTACTACTGTTGTCTAAATGATGGTCATGTGGGTCTTATGGTGCGTCACGCCAACTTGAACAATATTTCAGTTATATCCTAGCTATCAGTTTTATTTGTGGAGGACACCCAAGTACCAGAAGAAAACCACATTCGTGCACCAAGTCTCTGACAAACCTTATCACATAATGCTATATTGAGTACAGCTCGCAATGGGTTGCATTCGAGCTCGCAACTTCAGTGGTGATAGGCACTAATTGCATACGTAGTTGTAGATCCAACTACTATGCGATCACGACCACGAAGACTCGAGAAATACGGTAAACCTGGCAACTACATCTGATGCGCACTAGAATAAAATATCAAAATTGGCCGTTTGTAATGGCTATATTGCGCATACACCTTTTCGAAATCTATAACTTGAAAGTATTATTAAATGTGGATGGAGTTTAGCACTGCTCATATATGGCACACTTATTGAGAGGTCAGCTTGTTCTCCTATGGACGCTCTAGATATGGGCAGATATATGAACATTAGCTAAAGCAATATGAGAGCTTTAAGATACCAAATGGTAATGGTAAACCGTAAATCGACGGACAGGCACCACAATGGTCAAAATAAACAGGACAAAAGGAAAAACAACGATCTAAAAATAGACATAAAACAATAAGGGTAATAACAAAATTACCGAACTCCGAACAATCTTCCTCAGGGAAAGTCAAAACTCATAAGTAAATAAACAGACAAAATCAGTCAACAACCGGAAAACTGTTAAAACCGTAATGACCCTAACTTGGTACAGGCATTTCCAAAGAAATTGTGGGTTGAATCAGATTTTAAGGCGGTTGAAAGGTTCCGGCTGTCACTATAACAGTATTTATAACAATACTGATCGAGGGATACGAACCCCACTTAATCCACTGTTGAACTCAACTACTGGCACCTATAATAAAAAACGAATCTATTTAACATAGATTGCTTCTATAACATAGATTTCCATATTAATATTAAAAAATATCAACTACGTTTAAATACCAGAAGATTTTGATTGTACCGAAGTGGTAATCAGAATTCGTAAGCCGAAGAAGAACAGACAACACAATGGCCAAAAGAAATACGAGAATATATTATGTTAATTGATGTATATATAACCTTTTGTTCAAATTTCAGCGTTACATAGAAACCAGGCTTTGGCTAGACTCTGGATACGAGGAGCTTTTCTTTTCATATACTCAGTAGCCTTTTTCATAATAGGAGGAGCAGCACTTGGAACTCTTAGAAATTAGTCGGATTGGGACATAAATGCATGGCATCAACCTTTTTATGGCACCTTTCCTGCTGGATTAGTGGTAAGTTATATAAGAGTTTGGATTAGGTTTAGGTTTTTAATGCCAATTTGAACAAAATTTCAGCTATATCGTGGAGCTCAGTTGTATTGGTGAAGACAACCGTTGTACCCGGAGGAAACCACCGGGCTGTCGCAAGTCATTGACTAACTTTATCACATAATGTAGTATTAAGTACACCTAGCCATATACTGGATTCGAACTCATAACATTAGAGATGATAGGCACTGATTGCACATATAGTTGTAAATCTTACTACCATACGATCATGGCCACGTTGACTCCTGTTATTTAAAGGAATATCGCATTTGCTTTCAAGAAATATCACAAGTTTTTTTCAATAAATATCGCACGTGCTTTCAAAGAATTGTGCATGTGGTTTTAATGATTATCACACGTGCGTTCAAGGAATATCACATGTGTTTTTAATGTACATAACACGTGTTTCAAGGAATATCACATCTGCTTTTAATTAATATTGCACGTGGTTTTTATGAAAATCACACGTAATTACATGAAATATCACATGTGCTTTTAATAACCATTACACTTGCTTTGAAAAATATCACTCGTTGTTTCAAGAACATGTCGCAGGTCATTGCCGAACTTTATCACATAATGTTGTATCAATTACACCCGTGATTTCAAGATCATGTAATGTTAATGGTCGTCTCTGCTTAATATCGAACAAAAAAGAAACAACTGTAAAACTGTTCAATGAACTGACATAGAAACTGACAACATATGGTACACAAGACGAATAAAAACAAAACAAAAACATACGTTGGACACCACTATACGCAACCAAACACAAATAATGTAAATAAGACAAACAACTGGAGGTATGTCGACCCGAACATCGTTTTCATGCGAATATCGTAACGGACACGGCAGACAGAACCCAAAGAGACATTATAGGACAGTACAAAACACTAAAAACATGACCAACACGGACCCCACCAAAAAACCAGGGGTGAACTCAGTTTCTCGCGAAGGGTAAGCAGTTCTTCCTTCTTATAAGACACCCGCCGTGATTTGTTGCATCTTACCACAGTTATTAGTTGCTTTAATAAATGTTAGCGTCTATAATGTACACAAAAAGTAGGCACACTCCCCGTCTTTAAAAGGTAAATAGTTGTCACTTTATCAATGCATCTCAATTTTCTAGTTGTCATTTCATCCACAATATATGTATATTATTATCCGTGTAACAAATGCCCACGGATATGTTCCTCATTCATGACTTATTAGCGGGTTTGTTACTAGATTATTACGACGGGTGCCACTAATGGAGTAGGAACTGCTTACCCTTCAGGAGCATCTGGGTTCACCCCCGCTTTTTAGTGGGGTCCGTGTTACACGGTCTTTAGTTTTATGTGTATGTTTTGTAGATCGTTGTTTGTCATTTCGTCCTTTTTCTTTTGCCCATTGTGTTGTCTGTTCTTCTACGATTTACGTATTCTAATTACCCCTTTGGTGTCTAAAAATTCGACAGACAACAATTCCACCAATATCAGCATAACGAACAATCACCTCTCACCTGCGCTCACTCTACACAATGACGTTGGAAATTCACATCCTGGCTGTGGAAAGGCAC
>MJUT01043443.1:496594-523125 GCA_002080005.1 Gigantidas platifrons
CCCTCTACCCCCTAAAATTGGAAAAAATATGATTGTTTTGCGTAAAATCGTGATTTTTCACACGAAATACCCAAACATTTTATAAGTGCGCCCCCCTAACTTGAAATCCTGAATCCGCCCCTGGTTACATTCTGGTATATAAACGAATACAAGTCCAAAGGAAAAGAATGCATTCGTGTCACGCGTTTAGTTATTTGGCCATATGCGATGGAAAGCTTTAGAAATATCAAAAAGATACATCCAAAGGAGTTTATTTTCCCTCCAAGACTGATAGTATGTCATGGCATACATATTCTGATAGGTTTGTGGAATGACCGTGTTGAATACATCCAGATATGAATCATGTAATTAAATACACATGACATTTACAAAGCGAACATAGCTATTATAGACAATGTCCTTCCAGATTTACGTCTGTTACCATGACTACATGTATGTTGAGGTAATATACCTTTGTTATCACAGTTGTCTTCATCAGACGTGTCATTAATCCCACAATCCACCATTCCGTCACATTTCCATCCTAATGGAATACATTGGCCATTCTTACATCTAAATTCATGATACCCACACGACACGCCTGTCAAATAGAACATGAAACAATCAATCAGAGAACAGTGCGTGGGTGATTGATTTTTGCTTAATGCCAATGGGCAATTGTTTCCTTTAAATAAAACGACTTGATACAGCATTATGTGATATAGTTTGTCAGTGACTTGCGGCTGGACGGTAGTTTTCTCCCCGTCAGTGACTTGCGGATGGACGGTCGTTTTCTCCCCGTCACATTTTTGTTGATGTACCTGTACCAAGCCAGTCATGGGAGCGGTTGTGTATCTGTGTGTTAGGCGGTGCCGGATTTAGGACAAATGAGGACATGTATTACTTAAGTTATGAGGCCCCTTACTTGGGCCTCGAAGGGGGTAGACCCGTTAGTCCTACATAGGTAGTCAGGCATGCATGCTCAGGAAATTTAGGAATAGTTAAAATATTACGATATATTAGGTCAGACAAAATAAAATTTGCACCACATAAGCAAAAATCCATCGTAAAAACTTTTTTTTTGGCAGGAAGATAGACCCCCTGACCAACGGGGCCCTGTGCATAATCACACCTATGGTAAATCCGGCATTGGTGTTAGGGGTATTGCTGTTGTCTCTTTCTATGATGTTTCTATTGGAAAGTTGTGAGTTCGAATCCCGTTCATGGCGAGGTGTACTCGATACAACATTATGTAATTATCGGTGACTTGCGGAGGTGGGTGGTTTTCTCCTGGTACTACGATTCCCTCTACAAATAAAACTGACCACCACGATATAAATGAAAAATATTGTTGACATGGAGTTAAACACTATAATCTTAACCCCGCCCAGAATTGTAGAATCTATAATATACAATACTTACCATCAAATGCCGATGTAGTTACAAATCCTAAAGTTATATACAATATAACAAGTATAAGTAATATAAAGAAATCGTCATACATGCAGCTCTTCATAGCTCCAGATAAATAAATAACAATCGCATAACATCAACAAGCCAAATCAAAATAAAATATACTGACATCTAGTTTCACAAGAATTGAGCAATTTGTGTGGTTAATTGGACAGGAAACAATTTTGACAAATGTCAAATAAATTTAGCCTTATTTTGTTTATATTATGAGATGTAATTTTTATTTTTTGGGGGGTAATATTATCATTATAAAATAAGAGGACGTCGTGGGCGTGATCGTATGGAAGTGTGATTTACCACTACCTGTGTAATCAGTGCCTATCGCCACTAACGTTGTGAGTTCGAACACCGTTCATGGTGAGGTGAACTAGATACAACATTACATTTTTTTTTGTACGTGCTAAAGTTTACCAGTGACTTGCGACAAATCGCTGGTTTCCCCGTGGTAGGCTGGTTTCCTCTACCAATTAAATCTGACCGCCACGATATAACTGAAATATTGTTGAACGTTAAACACCATTTAAACCAACCATCATTATAAAATTATGAATAGGTAAAATATTTGCAGACGAATGCCTGGATTTTTGTTAAAGAATAGAACATTTAAACATTACCGATTTGATTTTAAAATTACACGTTTTTTACGGGTTTTTTTTTTCATAAGAGTAATTTCCCTTACTGTGGTTAAAATGATTCCTTATCAATATACGCGCAGTGGAACGGACTAGGAATATTGAGTATAATATTCTTATAATTTTTAGATATTTGAAGCTTATGATAAATCGTAGGATAAATTTATACATGTAGAAATATATAATTCACAAGTTACATATAGTTTAATTTCGTTGACCTTTTTATTTGCCAGGGGCAGCCGTGGTCGTAATCTTATGGTGGTCGAATTTGCTACTACCTGTATAATCAATGCCCATCACGACTGATGTTATGCGTTCGAAACCTGCTCAGGGCGAGGTGTACAACATTATGTGACAAAGTTTGTCAGTGGTTTTCGACAGGTCGGTGAATTTCTCTGGGTACTCCGGTTTCCTCTACCAATAAAAGTGATCGCAACGATATAACTGAAATATTACTGAAAGTGAAGTTAAACACAATACATCCTTTGTCTTTTGTACATTGTATTTTGTGCCTTTCTTCGTGATTACCTCTGTGGTACCTTATTATCTATAACACCTAATGTCGGTATATTTTGGTTTCATTTGGGTTAATTTAATTTTGCCAAGCCACTGTGTTATATTGAGCACCACTGAACGATATGAAGAATTGGTTTGTTGAAATTCTAAAGTATCGGTTCATTCGTTTTCGTAGTTTCATGTTATTGCTAATTCCCTTTAATCATAGATAGTTCTATTAATTGGAAGGTCGTTATCTACAGCTTCAACTATGCATGGCCTATTAAATGACAATAAATGTAATTTTACTTTTATCAGAAAACAATATAGAGTATTTTATGTTCAAATAGTATATGTAACAACGGGTGTTCACCTTCCTGATCATCTAAATTAATTAACCATATCGGTGGTGTAATGCACCGCATCGGTGGTGTAATGGACCGTATCGGTGGTGTAATGGACCATATCGGTGGTGCAATGAATAGCGTGGTCGCCACGAGTGCGGTAGATCATGGGTTGGTGCCGTGGAAGAATTGGTTTGTGGAAATTGTAAAGTATTCGTTCAATCTTTTTCATAGTTTCATATGATTGCTAATTTCCTTTATTCATAGACAGTTATATTTAATTGGAAGATCGGATATAAACAAAGTTGATAACATTTCTTTTGTTTTTGTTGCTTTTCCGCTAAGCACGCAGCACTAGGAAGAGAGAGCAAATACTGGTTAAGGAGTAAGAACAAAGACTGGGTAGCTCCGAGTGGAGTGACATGTCTATCCACGTACCGTTGTTTCAGTGAGCTACCACTATGAATATCCAACTCAGCGTGTTCGTCTAAAACAAATCGAACATCATCATTATTTCATTGAATGTAACTTGTTGATTTGATTTGTTTTGTTTTAATTTGGTGTTTAACGCCACCTTCATCAATATTTCAGCTATATCATGGCGACCATGTTTAGTGGTGGAAGAAGCCGGAGACACCGACCATGGGCACGCAACTGGTAAACTTTATCACTTGCACTTGTGAGTCGAGTGCACCTTTTTTGTAATTTACAAAGCCGGACGCAAACCCACGCCGTATTGGTGATATGCTTGTATGAGTTATTAGATAATCTAACTACCTAACTCATTGAGCCACCCGAGTCGTTGAATGTAACTAGTTCTCGTCATAATATATCTGAAATATTGCCCACTCGCTCACTCAATTGAAATATGCAGTTGCAAACCTTTGGAAAAAGATGAATTATTGCTGCATCATTGACACAACGGGATCGATGGTCAACGCTATTTTGACGTCAATAGTTCTAATGATCCTTTTTTTTCTGATGATATATTCAATTCGATAATCTTTAGAGTCGTAAATATTAAATTTGAACATTCTAGACATTGAAATATCATATTATTCTACTGCCGTGCCATTATGAATACATGTAGTTTAAGGTCGACAATATTGTACGACAACCAACAGACAACACGACGGTCAACGCCAATTTATAATACAGTGTTATCTTTGGGGGTTTGTTTTATATTGTTTAAAATTTAAACCAATCGACAGTAGGCTCGAAAGCTGACCATGAAAATTCACAAGAGAAACACTTTATGCGAATATTTTTATCTGGTTGAACTTGAAATAAAGGATGCCACAGCTAGTTCTGCTTCATACCATGACTTACACATCGAAATTGACAATGAGGACCGGTTAATAAATAAACTTTACGACAGAAGAGATGATTTATTACTAAAATTTACATTTCCAGAATAATGTAATTAGTATCAAAGCTAAGATTCTACTCCCTGGGGCATAGATGACAGTAACTGATTTGGCTATCCTGTTTAGGCCATTTGATGTTATTGCCTCAAAAACTTAAAATAATTTGGTTTTTCAACCTTCCGATTTTGAGTGTACCTGATGAAGTTTAATCCACAAACGCGTCGTGCGCTCTAAATTTGATATCTACGTTTTTAATAAATCTTCCCGTTGTGAAATTTCCATTTATATCTAGCAACATTTCAGCAACACCTACATATGAAGACTATATCTCTCAGTTGATCAAATATTATGGTTCCTATCATGATTTCCTTGATAGCAGGTTGCTGCTAACAAGGAAGCTACCAAGTGTTCCTCTTTGTTATGTAGTCCTCACTTTGAAAGTGTTACGGTCGCCACTATGACTTGGCTATCCGTTACGGAGTATCTGTGTCACAAATAACCACGGATGTGTTCCGTTCGTCGTAATCACAATCCGGTCCTTTCCCCGTTCATGACTTACCACCAGGTTTGTAATAAAAGTACCACGACGGGTGCCGCGCGTGGAGCAAGAACTGCTAAACCCTTCCGGAGCACCTGTGTTTGCCTGTGTTGTTTTTTACTTGTCTTAGTGGGGTTCGTGACGTCAAATTACCTATCTTAATGTTTTTACTTTCGTGTTGTGATGCCCGTTACTCTTTCCTTGTAAAACGAGGTTCCATTCCAGTGAAATCCCATTTGGGGGGTTTGCAGAGGTTGGGGGGTGGTCATGTTTTTCATGTTTCTTGCATTATTTACGTATACTGGTTTCCAACATGATTTCCATGTCAGATGATGTTCGTGTCGTTTAACAGTAACATGTGGAGCAGATATTGCTAGCACTTCATAAGTACCTGAGTTCAGCTCTATCTTTAGTTTTCATGTAATGTTTTGTATATAGTTGTTTGTTCTTTTCTTTTGCCCATTGTGGATTCTGTCGTTCTTCGATTGATGATTTTCTGATTACCTACTAAGTATCTTCAAACTGTTCATTTGAAACAAGTATGTCGTTGTAAGTTTGCTCCCCTTATATCCAATTGATTCGAGTGTTTGTATAAGGCGGACATCATAAATGGGGTACTAAAAAAAGAAGACATTATCTGAACCATTTACGTGTAATAGACTAGGCCCTATTTTGAACAATGCGCGGTTGCTGCTTTTATGGATGACATCTCTGTCACGTGGGCATAGCAAAAGTTTGCAAGGTTTGCTTCATACACTGACCTTGCCCTGCAATTGATGATAAAATGCGATTGAGATAAAATTATCATACTGCAACTTTCCAGGTGCTCTCGTGTTCCTCTTCGTATGGCAGTTGGATTTACGCCTACCTACGCCATCAATGCCTATCACCACTAATGTTATGGGTTAGAATTCTGCTCATGGCGAGGTGTACTTGATACAAGTCATGTGCTAAAGTTTGTCAGTCCCTTGCGACAGGTCTGTGATTTTCTTCTGGTATCGCTTTTCTTTACACAAGCAAAAGCCGACCGCCACGATATAATTGAAATATTGTTGAAAGTATCGTTAGACACATATCACTTGTCCTAACCTACAACTTTCCAATAGTAAAGTCTCCATTAATTTGTAGGAACATTACAGCTTCCATTTGGAGCAACAAAACAGAAGGGTCTCAACAAGATAACCAAAACTTAGACATGGATACCTATAACTTCTGAATATAAATCCAAGCTTGGCAGATGTAAATCACCATAGAACAAGCATATCGTGTATCTTTATACTATGTAAGTAATAAAAGACTGACCTCGTGCCCACGATACTCTCGGTTACTGATATTGAACAGTTCTAGTAATAATAACGTAGATATGCGTCGGATGTCACAGAAATTAAGTATAGCTGTAATCTTTATTTTGAGTAAAATATACTACCATTGTACACATTTAAACCAGGTGATAAAATCACAAAATACAATTATTTACACAGTTGTTAACGTTTTAAACATCTATATCCACTGAACATAATCAACATATCCAAAATTAATATAATCCATTGAAGCCAGAATGTGTTTTGAGTTTTAATATGGGTTGGCGGATATTAGTAAATGTTATCACTGGCATACGACTCGGGATAAAATACTAATATCCGCCAACCCATGTTAAAACTCAAAACACATTCTGTTGCCATGATTTATTTCTTAATTATATATTTATATATTCCTTTCATAGTAATCAAAATCCGCTCCTTGCCTCGTGTATTGCTTATTACAGGGCAAGTAATAAGAGAAACACGACGTATGCCACTATTCTATGCATGTTCAAACATGTTTGCTTATTCCAGAGGTTCATAACTATTAATACGAATACATATGAAGGTTCTATCCCTCTCCGATGTCAGTATTCATGCTGATTTCCCACTGTTTACCGGACAAAGAGAACAACACATTGCATCAACAAATAGCATTACATACATTAAATGCATATTAAACTTAAACAACATATTATTATGTGCATTCATCGTAGTATCATAAACAAAACAATGTCATCAATGAAAACCGCAAATAAAAGGGGGATAGTTAATCTTTTGCTTAACTCTAATACAATGATCCAATGATATAGGAATGTTCTTTTCTACTTTAATTCTTAGGGGAACAGGACAATACACAGCGTTAATAATCATAATAAATTAACTGCATACACCACCTTAAAGATTGTTGCAGTATGAAATTGCATTGAATTTGCAACTACCTGTGCAATCAGTGTCAATCAGTACTACAGGTGTGAGTTCGAATCCCGTTCATGGCGAAGTGTACTCGATATAACATTATGTGATAAAGTTTGTCAGTGACTAGCGACAGGTCGGTGGTTTTCCCCAGATAGTCTGGTTTCCTCCACTAAAAAAATGGCAACCACGATATAACTAAAATATTTTTGAAAGTGGCGTTGAACTCTATAAACCAAATCTGAAGTCGACGAATGTATAGAATAAACTTTTTTGTGAGCAATAAGAACAATGGCAAATTGCCATGTATCGCGTGAATGACAGAAACCTCCAAATTGATTGTCTTCGAGTTTCCATTTTATGTCCGCCATGTTAAGCAACATTAGTACGTGGACTATGATAAAAAATATGGCAATTGTTTATGTTTATTAAATAACATCTGAACTGTTCGACACAAATAGAACGAATCATTTATATACACAAATCAAATAACAAATACGCTATGATTTGATTTTTTGATTTATTGTATTTAACGCCACCTTCAAGTGGAACAAGCAGGGGTACCCGGAGAGAACGAACGACCATGGGCAAGCAACTGGTAAACGCTATAACTTATGGCTGCGAAACAAGTGCACCCTTTATTTGTAATTTACAAAGCCGGGCGCGAACCTACGCCGTATATGTGATAGACTTGTATGAGTTGCTAGGTAATCCAACTACCTAACTCACTGAACCACCCGGGCCCTCAAAGACATTTTGAAGTATAATGTTAAAAGAAATAATTTTAAAAAGGAGCTACGAAATGCAGATGTGCAATGCGCCTTTCGCTAATACAATTGTCATTTCTGATGATTTTTCGATGTTTGTTTTTAATGCTAGGATTCTTTCAGTTTGTGGCATTTTGTGGTATTTAGATTCAACGGTAATACGATAAAACAAATTAATTATGTTCTATTGAGTTTATATTTTCTTTTCTTAGTATTGTCCTTTTGAATCGACGGCATAACGTCTTAGATTGATTTATTATGCCACTTTGAGCAATATCTCAGCTATATCATGGCGACCAGTTTTGGTGAAAGAAGCTGAAGTACCCGGAGAGAACCAACGACCATGGGCAAGCAAGTGGTAAACTTTATCATTTGCGGGTCGAGTGCACCCTTTTTGCAATTTACAAACCGGGCGCGAACCCACACCGTATTGGTGATAGGCTTGTATGAGCTGTTAGGTAATCCAACTACCTAACTAATTGGGCCACACAGGCCCTCATAACGTCTTAGAATTTACAGACACCTCAATTCAACACACGTATTAGTGAAATCATTAATGTCTCCTATTTAAGCATACCCATGTCTACAATGATTGAGTGATTCTATGTTAAATTTCCATAAGACATGTTAAATTGGCGTACAGTCCCGAGCTTGTCGATCATCTTCAAATAGGGTTTTGCACTCGGAAATTAAATGAAAAAAACATATAGCACCGACATAGTTCGCGAATCTAATAGCAAAATCATAAGAAGTGTAACAATCGATTCCCCTAATAAAACTAATGTAAATCATTTTAATTTACGTATGAGTAATTACCTAACAAAAGATAGCGATTTTCAGAATGACCCATAAGGGTCAAACACGGGATGTAATTTTGGGGGCATGTTTCTATTACTCTGTTAAGAACAGTTTTGAAGATACCAAAGGGGTAATCAGAATTCGTAATTCGAAGAAGAACAGACGACACAATGACCAAATGAAAAAGTACAAAGAGCAAACAACGATCTACGAAACATACACATAAAATAAAAGATCGAGTAACACGAACCCCACTAAAAACCGGGAGTCAACTCAGGTGCTCTACTAATTGCACCCGTCGTGTTAATATATTTACAAATAAAATAAATTTGATATACAAAGGCTCAATGGTTAGTCCTTCTTGTTTAGTTAAGGATTGATCTCAATTTTTTTCGGTTCATGAAGAAATCAACTAAAAAATGTGGTACACACTGTGCAATCCGCGAAGCGGGTTACGCAAGGGTGTGTACCACATTTTTTGAGTTTATTTCGAATGAACCGAACAAAAAAATGTGATCAATCCTTATAAATTAATTCCTAATTAATTTTTTTTCTTGTCCTAAAAATATTTTGACGGATAATAATTGCTTAAAAAGAATTAAAATTAAAAATTTTCCCAATTGAGACCCCAACATGTGACTTCCGGTTAAAAATGTTATCAATCAACGACATGATGGATAACAAATTCTAACCAATCAAATTCAAGCATTTACTGCAAATTTATCTATTAATAGATAGCACATATAGTTAGAATAGTGCTCTGACGAGGTTCAACATTATCTGATGAAGTTTGTCAATGAATTGCGGTTGGCCTAAGATTGTATGTTAGATACGGTATCTTTATTGATAAAGCGTGGTAGGTGGTTGTATATGGATATTCTGGTTTCCTCCACCAATATAATTGACCGGCACGATATAACTGCAATATTGTTCAAAGTGGTGTTAAACACCATAACATCAACCCTAACCCTTATAATTGTTCACATATAACATATTGCTGAGCAGAACAAGGTATATCATTCCATCTACCATTATCATTCCTCATCATAACACAGTCATCGATTCCATAGTTACCATTCGGTTCATCTGGATGCCAGTTTACATAAGTAAAAGGTATCTGGTTCCCTATTTCATCTTCCCAAACGAATGTATCGGAAGCTATTCTTTTCGCACCAAGCATTGGTGCTTGTGAGAAGCCTGGAAATACAATTTATATTATCAATGCAGCAAAAACAAAACTTGCAAATATCGTTTTGTTTTGAACAACACATTGTTTGATGGCTATTATTTCAACTATCTGTTACACATACCAGTGCTTTTACATAGCACTAGTGGAGCAGGTACTGAATACCCTTCCGGAGCACTGAGTTCATCCCAGATTTTAGTGGGGTTCGTGTTACTCAGTCTTTAGTTTTATATTTATTTTCTGTAGATCGTTGTTCGTCCCCTTTCTTTTTGGCCATTATGTTGTCTGTTCTTCTTCGATTTACAGATTCTGATTATCCCTTCAGTATCTTCAAACTCTTCTGAAGTAACAGAGCTCAATTTGAAATCGATTAAAACAATTATGTGAATATTAAATATATACAGTTCCATGTGTTAACGTTAAACCAATGATACTCTTAGAAGTGTGTAAGAAGTAGGATATTTGCATACACAGTGTTATCGAATTGTGTAAAATATATACTATTCAAAGCAGCATTTAATTGTCCGATGCACAAATTAAAAATTGCACTTGTATATTTTGAATGACACAACGATGGTTTTTTTCCGATATTAACAAATTTCACTTCATTTACTTATTTTTTTATATATGGTAACAATTTAATTATACGCCTACCCTGTACAATACTATGTAGCCACACATTTTCCTCTGCTGTTTCTATTATGAATAATCTACCTCCAATACCAGCACAGAAACTCTGAAACAAAAGTCAACGTTGATATTATGTGGTTCGGTTACGACCGTTTTCGAATTTGAAGATAACAAAGCAGTAATAAGATCCCTTAAATCGTATAAGGAAAGACACCACGATAAACAAAAAGAAAAAGTAAGTAAGAAAGCGCGAACAAAGATCTACCAAACACTACACAGAAATCTAAAGATAGAGCCTCATCAACCCCACCAAACACAGGAAGTTACTCAGGTGCTCCGGAAGAGTAGGCAGTTCCTGGTCCACTAGTGGCACCCGTCGTGTTACTCTTGTTACAAATCCAGTGATAACTCATAAATGAGGAAATCCATTTTCAAAAACATTTCATGTATATGATGGAATTCAGATTTATTGGCGGAAGACAAGGGATGTTCTAATAATTAATGATAACCACAGACATACCACGATCCAATGATAAACATCATCACGTGATGTTGTATAAATATCACATTGGTGGTGAAAATCGGCGAAGTCGTTGAAACCCACAGACATATCGCAATCAAATGATAAACATAATCACGTGATGTTGTATAGAGTATAACATTGGTGGTGAAAATCGGCGAAGTCGTTGAAAACCACAGACATATCGCAATCCAATGATAAACATAATCACGTGATGTTGTATACAACATCATATTGGTTGAAAAAAGTGGCGATCCCATAACAAATTACAGACCTGTCGTAAGTCATTGACAAACTTGAAATATCCTATTGGTGTTGAAAAGCGGGGAAGTCGGAGAAAATTACTGACCTGCTACAAGTCAATAGCAAAATGTATATGATGGAATTCAGATTTATTGGCGGAAGACGAGAGATGATCCAATTATTTATTAAAACCGAAGACCTGTCTCAAGCCAATGACACACATTATCACGTGGTGTTGTATAGAATATCACATTGGTGGTGAAAAGCTGTGAAGTCGTTGAAAACCACAGGCCAATGATAAATATTATCATGTGATGTTGTATAGAATATCAGATTGGTAGAGAACACCTGCGAAGTCGTCGAAAATTACAGACCTGTCGCAAGTCATTGACAAATTTTAAATATCATATTGGTGTAGAAAAACGGGGAAGTCGGAGAAAATTACTGGCCAGCTACAAGTCAATAACAAAATAGATCATACACAGTTATTTCATCTCACCACGATAAGACATCGAACTCAACATTTTAGCTGTGCTTGAGTAGATGTAAATATATCTACCATACCATCGCCAGTACGACAAACTTTTACTGATGTACTGATCACGTTAAGATACAATCTATCAATCAAAAGTACATAAATAATGTAATTCTTAATAATGCTGCGGTTCTCCTCCATCGGGCATTGTTGACATTAATCGATTTTGGCTATAATATTAAGGCCATTAGGCTTTATTAGTCCCTTAACTTTGAATCATTTAGCTTTCCAATCTTGATGAAGGTTATTCCAGAAACGCGTCGTGTGCACTAAATTTAATATCCACGTATTTTGTTTTAGCTATAAAAAAATATAAAATAAAGTTAAAATCAGAAAAAAAACAAAATATCAAATTAGAATAAGCAAACACAAGACGATGTTTACTCTCACACAAAGATCAGGCTTAGTGGGAAAAACGTAAATATCGTACGCACGTTGCGTTTCTGTAATAAGATTGGAAAGGCAAATACTTTAAAATCATTGGGAGCAAGTAAGCTAAAAGAGTGTGTGGTTTCATAAGATCGTGGATAGACCCGAGGATCTACTGTTTTTCTGTGGTACCTCTTTCCAATTACGCTACTGAGACAGTTCATTATAGAGTAGATGGATGTTGGATGCTTAACGTCCAGAGAAATTATTTTGATGCATATTCAGTATAGGAAAAAGTCAATAGTATGCACTGGCATACATTACGATACATACTTATTAATGATTTGATTTGATTTTTTGTGTTTTAACGCCACTTTCAACACTATTTCAGCTATATCATGGCGACCAGTTTTAGTGGTGGAGGAAGCAGGAGAACCTGGAGAGAACCACCGACCATGGGCAAACAACTAGTAAACTTTATCACTTGTGGCTGCGAGCTCGAGTCGAGTGCACCCTTTTTGTAATTTACAAAGCCGGGCGCGAACCCATGCCGTATTGGTGATAGGATTGTATGAGTTATTAGATCCAACGATCTAACTCATTGAGCCACACGTGCCCCTCCTTATTAATGACATGTACTGTTAATGTCATTAGTATGCAAACTAAGGTTATACTCTCTCGGGCATAGGTGACTGTAACTGAATTTGGCTATCCTGTTTAGACACTCTGGCATCCACTTTTTATGAATTATTTCATTTTCCAATCTGTTGACTGTGAGCATACCTGAAAGGCATCTTACGCCTAGAACTTGGTATCCCCGTGTTTGTTTTATGTGAGGAGTAATGGGGCAACCTGGATGCCACTGGGAAAATGAATAGTTGCATATGGACGACAACAGTGAACATATTAGCAGCAGCTCTCACAAAATGGCACTCAATACGGTTCGCGATCAGGCGTTACGTATTTTAACTTGCCAACTTGCATCGATATGGTAAATTACTAAAAGGGTGCACTCGACTCGCAGCCGCAAGTAATAAAGTTTACCAGTTGCTTGTCCATGGTCGGAGGTTCTCACCGGGTACTCCGGCTTCTTCCACCACTAAAAATGGTCGCCATGATATAGCTAAAATATTGCTGAAAGTGACGGTAAACACCAAAAATCAAATCAATCATCGATATGATACCATACAATAGTTACACTGACCTTCGAATCTGTTAGGTTCTTCCCGACTGTTAAATACTGAACACAGCGACCATTGATTGCCTGCCACCCAGCACTGCAATCTAGATAATGAAAGAGATCAGAATTAGTGATAATGTATTTCACTGTTCTGGTACCCTGAACATAATGTGGATGCAACTTACCTGATCCCTTGAACATATTTGACTGCCCTGGTCCCTTGGATATATTGTGGATTTGACTGCCCTGGTGCCTTGGACATATGTGGATTTGACTGACCTAATGCATTGGACCCATTGTGGATTTGACTTCCCTGGTCCCTTGGACATATTGTGGATTTGACTGCCCTGGTCCCTTGGACATATTGTGGATTTTGCTGACCTAGTGCATTGGACATATTGTGGGTTTGACTTCCCTGTTCCCTTGGACATATTGCGGATTTGACTTTCCTCGTCCCTTGAACATTTTGTGGATTTGACTGCCCTTATTCCTTGGACATTTTGTGCATTTGACTGTCCTTGTCCATTGAATATATTGTGGATTTACTCTCATTGTGCCTCGAACATATTGTGGATTTTACTGAACTGTTCCCTGAACATCTTGTGGATTTGTCTGCCCTAGTACATTTGTACCTGTTGTGGATTTGACAAAGTTGGTCCCTTGAACCTATTGTGGATTTTACATTCCTAATATGTTTGTATATATTGTGCATTTAACTTCACTGGTCCCTTTGACATATTGTGGATTTGATTGCTCTAGTTCATTTGACATATTGTGGATTTGACTGCCCTAGTCACTTGAACATTTTGTGGATTTGATTATTCTGTTCCCTTGGGGTGTTTTGGGTTTGACATCTCAAAATAGGATTAAAATATGCATATATGTATATGAAAAGTCCAAACAGTGATGAGCCACAATCCATCTATATACAATACCATGACATATACCGATAGAAATCTAGAACATCATCGCATGGGATTTGACAAACAAATAAAATATGACTGGTTAAGCATGTTAATAGGAGCCTAACTATTCTGTCTTGCTACAATGTAATGGGATCTACATGTATAAGAGCACAATACAGATATATACCTCCACCGGTTCACATGCCGAATTTAATCACCGCCGTGATAAAAAAAAAATATTAAGAAAATTTGTAAAACCCGTTAAGAAAAGGAGAAGCTGTAAACATTTGCTTTGTATATGAATTTTAATCTTGTAAAATTAGTAGTTGATGAAGTTGTTGTCGTTTGTTAAATTGTACGAAGATACCAAAGTGGTAATCAGTAGCCGCAAGTCAAAGACGGACAGACACAATGCCAAAAGAAAAAAGACAAAGTGACAAACAACTATCTACAAAACATACATAAATATTGACAACTAAAGATCGAACAACATTAACACCACTTAAAACCGGGGGTGAACTCTGGTGCTCCGGAAAGGCGAGTAGTTCCTGCTCCACATTTGGCACCCGTCGCGTTGCTCGTGTTACACACCATGTGATAAGTCATGAATGAGGAACTGACTGGATTGTGATTACGAAAAAAACGGAACATATATGCGGTCATTTCTGACACAGATACACTGTTCCTTTTTTTCAAATACATTTTACATTTGTTGACTTCACATACTAGTACAATGAAACATCTCTACACCGAATAATGTGCACTCTGGACATCAATGTTAGTCACAGTGGCTGGAAACTCCATCCTAAATAAACAGTCATAACAATACAATGAAACACAACTAATACCACTGTGCAGGGCCAACCTTAAGCTAATTAGAACAATTGCTGCCAATTGGGCCCCACGCCTACTCTTAGCTGTTCAAGTACACACTGCAGGTGTTACAGATAACAGTCATTGGCACCGCACCACCTATGGATGGTCATGCGTTTCTGTCGGAACAGTTCTAAAATGCAATACAAACAACAATAGAACGAGTCAAAATCGATACCCATATTTGTGTAATACATGACGGCTCACTGGTCTGACTTGGTACATGCACTTCAATAAAACAAAATGGTGAGATATAGCTATGTTTATGGGCACAGATGTCCCCTTTATCACACGAGTGTTTGGTTCAGATATATATTACACTCAACAATTAGTATATGCATCATTATATATGGTAAACATATTTAAGTTGCTAAAAGTCAAATAAGTTGATATGTTATGCAATACTTAATCTTAATAGATTGGATTGGAATTTTGGAATTTTTTCACTTCACTTTCAGCAATATGTCAGCTATATCATGGCCACCACTTTTAGTGGTGGAAGAAGACGGAGTACCTGGAGAGAACCACCGACCATGGGCAAACAACTGGTAAGCTTTATTACTCGCGGTTGCGATTCGAGTGCACCCATTTTGAGATTTGCAAAGGCGGGCGCGAGCCTACACCGTATTGGTGATATATATATCATATATATGTACGAGTTGTTAGGTAATCCAACTACCTAACTAATTGCGCCACCCGTGCCCGGCTAAGGTTAATGGACGTGTTCTGCGTAATAAGTAAAAACAAATATGAAAGTAAATAAACATGGAATCACGACCACGACGGACCTTCGAACCATATACACATAAACTTCATATCTGAGTTCAACCCCGGTTTTTAGTGGAGTTCGTATTACTCGATCTTTAGTTTTATATACATGGTTTTGTATATTGTTGTTTGTCCTTTTGTTCTTTTTTCCTTTAACCATTGTGTTGTCTGTCCTTCTTCAATTTACGGATTCTGATTTCCTCTTTGGAATCTTCAAACTCTTTTTATAAAGCTGTACATAAATCGTATACAAATGAGTTTTAAGATCTATAACTCAATCTCATTTCCTTTTCCACAGAAACGGATTAATTCATATCTAAAAAAAAGATACATAATCGGTTGTTGTCTGAAATTTGCAAATCTTCCCATTCCTCCGTTATCAAAGTATTAATATTAATATTATTCAATTTAATCCGAAATTGTCATATTCCATTCTGATCCGATTTGCTGCTTAGTATTTTGAAGATAACTGCAATAGAATACATGTGACAATAGAAATCTAATAGTCTGTGGTGATCAACATTATGAGGTCAGCAATAGGAAATATTTCAAAACAAACCTTAGAGTCAATGATGGACAATCCAGAGACACATACAAGATTGAAGATACAAAATGGGCAATCAGAACCCGTAAATCGCAAAAGGGCAGACCATGCAATGGCCAAAAGGCAAAAGGGCAGACAATGCAATGGCCAAAAAGTAAAAGGGCAGACAATGCAATGGCCAAAAAGGCAAAAGGGAAGAAAATACAATGGCCAAAAGGCAAAAGGGCAGACAATGCAATGGCCAAAAAGTAAAAGGGCAGACAATGCAATGGCCAAAAAGGCAAAAGGGCAGAAAATACAATGGCCAAAAGGCAAAAGGGCAGACAATGCAATGGCCAAAAGGCAAAAGGGCAGACAATGCAATGGCCAAAAAGCAAAAGGGCAGACAATGCAATGGACAAAAGTCAAAAGGGCAAAAAATAATCTACAAAAACTACACAAAAACTAAAGATCGAGCAACCGTTATTACAATACAAACCGATGGTGAACTTAGGTGCTCCAAAAGGATAATCAAATCGTTCGTCACTAGGGTCATCCGTCGCGTTACTAAATCTAACATATTTGAGTACATAAAACAAACGATTAAGATATACCAATATGATGTCGAAGTTGCCATGCTAATATATCCATGGCACCATCGTGGGTGTGATCGTATAGTACTTGGATTTACAACCATCAATGCAATCAGCGCATATCACCACTACCGTTGTGAGTTGGAATTCCGCTCAGGCGAGGTGTACTCGATAAACATTATGCGATAAAATGTGTTCAGTGATCGGTTGTTTTCACTGGGTACTCCGGTTTCCTCCAGCCAATAAAACAGACCTCTACGATATAGCTGAGATATTGTTGAAAATGGCGTTAGACACCATAATCCTAGCCAAGCTTAACCTATCCATGTGATAATATATTAGTGTATATCGTATTTATATTCATTTATCCTGCACTGAATCTATTTGAGCAGTCAAACTGAATTGAATGTATGTTTTATTTTGCTATGTTTGATCTCTGACCAAACAATAGCTTTCCTGGTACCCGATTCATGTAGAGCGACGGTATGAAACGGCAGCAGTATAAGCGCGAACTACACAATGACATCATGGAAAACGATTCGACGAGCGCCTTTTTAAGCAATTTTCAGACAATTTAGCAGTTGTTTTGGACTTTTTATCATTGCACCATAACCACAATATACATACATTGTCAGTAAATATAAATTGTATTTGCACTCTCTGCGAAACAGGCAATACAATAAAATACAATACAATACAATACAATACAATAATACAACTATTGTGTTTATTACATTGAAGACCAGGATTATGATACACACAAAATAATTGCACAGATATTTTTCAATTTATCAAGAAACCTATTTGCAACTGCAATTTAAAAATAAATTAAAACTTACAAACAAACAAATAAATTATGTTATGAGTAGCATTGTAATATAATAACAATAACATGCTTACAACAAATAATTTGAAAAGAAAACAAGTAAACTTACATTTTAATTGTTGTCTATTTCTTTAACAAAGCTCATTACTATCAAGAGTTAAATATAATAATTATAGAATTTATTAATGTAGTCAACTTAGCCGAGAGGTAAGATGGAAGTTTTGAAAGTCAAAGTAGACTTGAAAAATCCCGGCAGTGGTTTGAGTAACGAAAGTACCAAAGTAAGTAAAACACGTTTTTAAGCCTAAAATAGTATAAGGTTAAAGTTCATATATTTAAGAACAAAAGAATGAAATGTAGATCCTTAAAAATAATCTCTGGATCAGTGAAGCGATTTATCTAAAGGACGTAATGCACGAACAGTCCAAAAACCGTGTATAGACCAGTAGTACCAATCTATACACGGTTTTCGGAACGGCCGATCAGCATTCCAGTCTATATCGCGGAATAGTGAAGGTCACGTGGAGAGTGTTCAGCCAATTAAATGTACGATTTTTATTCTGATATGCAATAATAAGTTTTATTTAGAGTCGGAAAGAGTCAAACGATTATAACACCAGCTCTAGTGAGCTTTTAAATCCAAAATAAAGCCATGAATGCTCACCAAAGCCTCGCTTTTTTACCTGTTCCTGTAATCTGGTACCAATGAATTATATATTTTTCGACAATGTATCCAGCATTCCTTCTATGGAGTAGTCAAACTGCATTGACCGCGGAGTGTTTTGCTATTTTCGGCTAGTGGCCGACATATAGCTAATCTGGTAACCCGTTTATAAGCGTTACCTGTTGAATGCTGGAAAACTAGTCATAAATCAGTTCACTTCCGGTTGACAGTAAATTTCGAAAATGGCAGTCAAAGGATAACCGTATACATTTATTATTTATTTCAAAATATCATCACCCATAGATAAATGTGGTCTTGCTGCAGGATAAACATAATATTAATCCAGGTTCTTATATAAAGTGTGTGCGTGTTCGGCGCAAAACTATAGAAAAGCTCAGTAAATATATAATGTGCATTGTGGGAATAATTTATTTTTTAGAGTTATTCACGCATGTTCCGCAGCGAGTGCAAATTAATCTTATATTTAACGACAAAGTCCAAAGTATCTGACAATAACTGAAACAAGCGTCATTCTGATAGATTTCATTGGCGTCATCTGAGACGTCAGGGTTTATACTGTTACCATTTCTTTCTGTCGCTCAATACGAATCATATACCAGAAATGCTTCATTAGACCCATGACCTGATAGCACTCTAGTTTATTTATAACTCTTTATTAGTATTCCACACCAACAGTATATTTTATGACACTGCACTAATAGTGTTTATAAATGAATTTCCATGCCGATTACATCATCACATTCTTCTTTTCGTCGTTAGCGGATTAATTTGTATTTCAAAAAGAAAAATAGTCGGTTATTGTCTGACACGAAACGATCTTATGTTTTCTTCGTTTTCAAAGTATAAATATTCTGCAAATTATTCCGAATTTGTGTTAATCCATTCCGATCCGATTTGTTGCTTAGCATTTAGAAGATAACTGCTCAAGAATAAATGTGACAAAGAAATATAATACATTATGGTAATCTCGTTTGTGATTAGCAACGCGGACGAATTTTCAAATAACTCGTAGAAAAAAAACAAAGGGTGAGTCAAGAATGGATTTCATCCAGAGACACACGTAACATTGGCCACACGACAATGAACTAAGGCAAAACAAAAACAAACAAAAAATCACAACAAAAACCATTTTGCTCATTGTTGAATATATTACTGTGATTGTGAAATGTAGAACAGCAAAAACAACACTGTTCCTTTACTTTGATATGGGTCTAAGAGAAATGCGCATAGTCTCTCGTGTTCATTTTCACCCATATCCTTTCTTACTACTAGCTGTTTCTTTACTTTAATGTATGTCTAAGTGTAATGTTAGATAGTCTCTCATGTTCATTTATATCGATATCCTTTCTCACTACTAGCTGTTTCTTTACTTTAATGTGTGTCTAAGTGTAATGTTAGATAGTCTCTCATGTTCATTTATATCGATATACTTTCTCACTACTGGCTGTTTCTTTACTTTAATGTGTGTCTAAGTGTAATGTTAGATAGTCTCTCATGTTCATTTATATCGATATCCGTTCTCGCTACTAGCTGTTTCTTTACTTTAATGTGTGTCTAAGTGTAATGTTAGATAGTCTCTCATGTTCATTTATATCGATATCCTTTCTCACTACTAGCTGTTTCTTTACTTTAAGTTATGAGTTATGCTCATTGTTTGATATATTACTGTGACTGTCAACTGTAGAGCAGCAAAAACAGTTTTGAAACTTTACTATAATTTGTGTCTAAGCTTAATGCTGAATAGTCTCTCATGTTCATTAACATCATTGCCCTTTCTTGCTACATTCAAACCTGCCACAAAGGACACCTCTATGTAACGAATCACTGTCTATAAAGGACAAACGCATTTCTTCTATTAATAAAAAAAAGTGCATAACATTTTAACTTGTATATAGAGATCATCTGCTCATAGAGGCCACATTTGCAGGTTCCCTTAGATGACCTTTATATACAGGTTTGACTGTGCACGTAAGTGTATGGTGTGTAAACAAATAAGATAATCAGAAAGCTACTCATCAAATGTTATTAAACAATAGTGATAAAAACAAAATGCGATGTTCGTTCAACTCTGCTAAAATGTACACCAAAGTTATAATTACATGTACAATAAATGGGTTGTGCCGTTCTCATAGAACACACAGTATCAGTGGTGTAATGATTAGCCTTTTAGGTTCAACCGTTATGTCAAACCATGCTTTTAATTTCCACGATTTTCTTCTTCAAGTCTGTTTCACGGAGACTAAGGTTCAAATTCTCCACGGGCTCGTCGTGGTCGTAATCGTATGGCAATTGGATTTATAACTACATATGCACTCAGTTCCTATGACCACTTAATTTGGCGTTCATGGCGAGGTGGACTCGCTGCAACATTATGTGATAAAGTTTGCCAATGACTTGCAGCAGGTCGGTGGTTTTCGGTGGATGACCCATCTTGTCTATGTGGCGTTGCCCTTGTTCTGTTTGTATTGTCCAATATACTTACAAACCATAACAATAAGCTTAGCAGGGTTACAATCTGCTACAATATAGATATCAAATTTCTGGCATGTTAATTTAACGTATGAACAAAATTGCATCACATTTAAGAAGAGTTTGAAGATACCAAAGGGATAACACATAAGCCAAAAGAAAAAAGACAAAAGGACAAACAGCGACCTACAAAACACTACACATAAAACAAAAGATCGAGAAATACGAACCACACTACAACCGGGGTGTACTCATGTGCTCCGGAAGGGTGGGGGTTATGTTTCCGATTAAATTAAATGTTCAAAAAGATTCATTCTCGAATAATTGAACTTAACTGAGCGAACATGCACATCATACAAATCCATCTTAATTTAATTTTTCTCTACATTTTGTTTGTGAATATTCATCTAAAATCATCGATTCGTTAATATCGTTATATACAGTAATGCAAGTATTTTAAGTACTAGCACTTCTTTAATCTAACAAATTGCAATTTGGAGAAGACTTCATAAGTGTGCCTATGCAATTGGCAAATGATATATGCGTAAAGGAAAACGCCATGATCTTAACAAGTTAGCATGATAATTTTAATGCCAATAAATAAAATACATGTGTTTAAATAAAAGCTAAAAATAGTCTACTGCAAGGTAGAATTTCGTGATTGAAGTTGCATGTAGCACCAATAATGATGATCATCATTTCTTTAGAACCTTTCAGTGTGGGGAGACAAAAGGCCTAATATATTGTCAGATTATACCTGCAATTAAAGCTCACCTGAAAGAGCCGTGTCGTCGCAAAGTCAGTATCGTATATCACCAGTTATAATTTTATCATTAAAAATTATGTAAATTGTGAAATAACGCCGTATATTTATCTTTTGATATAAATTTACAAAAATAAATATGACTTCATTTCAAGCATTTAATTGAACTAACGAAAATAGAAAGTGTGAGAAGAGCTTTTTTGGTAAATATCACTGTCAACACAGGAAACGGATTAATATAAGTTGTGTAACTTGTTTCTGAATCCTATTAATGATTCATCTGAATAGTTTGTACATATTCATGCTTGTATTGTATTATTGAATTACTTAATAAAATATGTTTACACTAACACACGAGAGAATACGGCATCATTGGAGAAAAAATACAGAAAGTTAAAATAACATGTATGCATACCACGAGCTAAAAGTAAGAGTTATTTTATCTACGGCCAACCATGTAATGGCTTTATATCCCCCAAACAAAAAGACACTCGTATTTTTTATGAAAATATAGCATGGGATGGGAATATTAAGAATAATAATTAGACGATATACAAATTGTAGACATTGCATTGCAGTAGATCTGATATTAAAACATAACCAAAAGGTCTCGAGTTTGGGAAGGGTCAGATACATTATTTATTCAGCTAACATGAAACCGACTTTGTGACGTCACATGAAGAGATGTCAAGGCCGCTGACACTACGACACGAAATTCAAAATACATGTATGCATATTTCTGGTACATTAATGTTAATAAAGGTTTTGCTATAATTACGAATAAAAAGTTATAATGTATTGATTTATAACAATTGTTCAACTGGCTGGAGTTTTCCTTTAGAAAACGAAAGAAAATCATGTCGCCTTGTATGCATAAATTGTGAATGAAATTATATTTCAAACACTTAATATAAACAACAAAAGCCCCCGATAAGAGATTATTTAGTTTTATAATGATTATTAGTGGGGCAGGAACTGCCTACTGTTCTGGAACACCTGAGTTGACCCCGGAATTTAGTGGATGGGTTCGTGTTACTCGATGTTTAGCTTTATGTGTATGGTTTATAGATCGTTTTTTCTCCTTTTGTTATTTTTCTTTTGGCCATTGTGTTGTTTGCCCCTCTTCGATTTACGGAGTTTGATTACCTCCCTTTGGTATCATAGATTTACGGAGTTTGATTACCTCCCTTTGGTATCTTCAAACTCTTCTTGTGAATGAAATTATCAACTTTAAATTAAAAAATTAAAACCAAAACGTGTCGCCTGGTATCCATTAATTTTAAATGTACATGTTTCAAACACATAAAATAAACTACACATGGCCACGGTTTGATTATTTAGATTTCTAATGAATGAAGTTATGTTACATACAACCAGAGGCTACCGGTAGCTCTCCTCAACATAGATACAAACAATAACATCGGGAATAATACAAATGAATACAAAATAATAAAGAGAAAAGACAAGACAACGTAATATCAGACAAGACACAACTCTCTCTCTCTCTCTCTCTCTGCTAAGGTGACCAAATATAATTAAAGAGTAATAAGGCAATTTGAAGGGGTAATCAGATTGACCAGTAGTTTATAAGGTATATAGCGGAATGGCACGTGTACTTAAATCAAAATATTGTTTTCTAATGATTATTCGAATTCAGGTGGCACTAATTTTCATGTGTTTAAAGGGGCATTAGCTACGATTTTGACAAAAACATTATGTTTTTAAAATTGGTAAATAGCTTTAAAATGATGAAATAAAGGTAAATATTTCACATTAAACAGCTTATCGAACCACTTTTTGCCTTTTGAGAACGAAAATTACAATCGATTACTTATTTCCTTGCAAGCAAATAATTTGACTTCGCTTTTTCCATATACAACTGACCTTTCTAGTGACAGGTAAAAACGAATAATTAGTATTTTGTAGCTTATTAACTGCAAACTCCGTAAACAATTAATGAGATGGCGTCCATTTCTTGATCGATCTTAAAACGTAAGCAGCTGCACGATTTTTGCTCGATGCGAGTACATTTCATAAAATTTATACACACACGCACGTTTTATTAAGACTTCAATCACATCTGATAGTTTTTATGGGTAGCAAAAAATTACGATTTGGCAGATAATGCCCCTTTAAGTATTGATTAAACTTGTCGGAAAATTCAAGGGACATAACGATTATAGTCCAGATATTAAATCACTAAATAAATTTAAAATATCGAACATATTGAGAAAAATCACAACTATGCTTCTAATTTGTATTTTAATCCATTGAAAATCAAATATTTAACAAAATATTGAAATACTAATAATATTAGTTACAAAATAACAAAACAAACAGGTTTACCTTGAACGTTTAACCAGATAGCCAATAATCAAACCATTCAATTCTACAGAGGGTCACGGTGGCTCAATGAGTTAGGTAGTTGGATTACCTAACAACTCATACATGTCTATCACTAATACTGCATGGGTTCGCGCCCAGCTTTGTAAATTACAAAAAGGGGTATACTCGACTCGCAGCCGCAATTGATAAAGTGTATCAGTTGCTTGCCCATGGTCGGTGGTTCTCTCCGGGTACTCTTGCGTTCACTCGGGTTTCAATGGAGTTCGCGTTGCTCATTATTTAGTTTATGTTTAGTATTTTGTAGATCACTGTTTAACCTTTTTTCAGTAATGTTAAAATATCATAGAAACACGGATATTTGTAAATATAAAAAGCAGCGAAACAGGGTAAATAATTTAAAAAAATTGCAAAAGAGAATTTTGAAATGAACTTAGATAACATTATTCTTGAAAATGCATCAAATAATAAAACGTATTGGAAAATTATGAAAATGCTTTTAAAGTCAAATAAAGGATCTGATAATTTCCCCCCCTCTTCAAAACATAATTAATGATACAAATTTAGAAGAGTTCGCTTATGATGACGAGGAAAAATGTGTTTTATTAAACAAATACTTTAGTTTTATATCTAAATTGGATGAAGCAAATGCGACCCTCCCCGATATCGAATTGCAAACAAATAATAAAATATCTGATATTAATGTAAGTGTCCAAGAAATTTCTGACATAATTCGAATTCTTCATCCAAATAAGTCATCGGGGCCTGATTTCATTAGGGGTAGCCATAAAATGTTAAAACCCTGTCCAAATAATATAGCATTTCCTTTGCACATAATATTTAATAAATCACTCCAGCAAAGTAAATATCCGACGAACTGGAAACTAGCTCATGGCATTGCAGTATTTAAAAAGGGGATTCTTCATTGCCGTCTAATTACAGACCTATATCACCTATAAGTTGTGTTGGGAAAATAATGGAGAGAGTTATATACAAACATGTGTATAACTATCTCCACCAAAATAAACTTATATATGAATATCAATAAACTTTTAAACTTTAAAAAATTGATTAAACGCCTATTTCTACACATATAATGCATATTCAATGGCGTTTTACAATGCAAAATAAAATAAAATAAAATGATAGATCCGGTTTTCTCCCTAAGCATTCAACAGTACATCAATTATTAGAAATTTATAATAGCATTTTAAATTCATTGGAGAATAAGGAAGCAAAGTGTTTTGTATTTTGTGACTTTTCTAAGGCATTTGATAAAGTTTGGCACCGAGGCCTTTTACATAAAATGAAAGCATATGGGATAACTGGAAATTTAATTAATTGGTGTAATAGTTATTTAAAAGCCAGAAGACGAAAGGTTGTTATTAAAAACAATTCTTCAGCATATTGTGAGATATCAACAGGGGCTCCACACGGTTCAGTCCTTGGTCCTCTCTTATTTATATATATATATATTAATGATATTGCTGACAAACTTATATCACTGGGCAGACTATTTGCTGATGCCATTTCATTTGGTCATTCAAATAAGGACACAATGAAGTTGAACAATGTCATTGCTCATGATTTAAATGAAATGGATATATGGTAAAAAAAAATGGCTTATGTCATTTAATCCAGACAAAACAGAAATCATGATTTTCTCTAATCGCAGCGTTCCAGAAAATCTTGATTTCTCTTTAAATGGAAAATCAGTGCCCATTACAACTTCTCATAAACACTTAGGTGTTACATTTAGCAATGATGGTAAGTGGAATACCCATGTTGATAATATTAAAAGTAGTGTGTCTAAACATTTGAATATTCTACGTAAATTGAAATACGGCCTTAGTCGCACTAATTTAGATAAACTATATCTTGTGTACATTAGACCACTTTTTGAATATGCATATGAATTATGGGATAACTGTGGGATTGGAAATTCACAAAAACTGGAACAACTTCAACTGGAAGCTGCCAGAATTGTTACTGGCTTACCTATTTTTACAAAAACTGAAATTTTATATAAAGAGACAGGTTGGGAATTATTATATGCGAGACGGAGGAGAAGGAAACTTCTTTATAATATAGTTAATAAAAATACCCCTAATTATCTTTGTACTTTGATTCCCCCCATCATACAAAGTACCTCAGTGTATCCGTTGCGAAATGGAAATGATATCATTTTACCTTTCTGTAGACTTTCTTCGACTAGTGATTGTTTTATCCCCTCCACAATAAAATGTGGAATAGTTTAAATAACAATATTCGAGACGTTGAGACCTTATCAAAATTCAAATCAGAATTAAAGAAACTCGATCAAACTGAAAATCATTCTGTCCCCAAACATCTTTTCTGTGGTCCTCGGAAATTAAATATTATTTTAACTCAGCTAAGAAGTTCAACTTCGTTTTTGAATTTTGATTTATTTCGAGTTGGAATCGTATCTGACCCATCTTGTCGATGTGGAGCTGCCCTTGAAAATTTAAAACATTTCCTTTTGGAATGTCC
>MJUT01043443.1:535727-563256 GCA_002080005.1 Gigantidas platifrons
TATGTGTTGGACAGCATTGTACGCAAGCAAACACAAATAACGTAAGTAAGACATGAGCCCTTCTACAAACAACTCGAGATAAAGACGAACCGAATTTCGTTTTTATTTTATATTAGTTGCTACATTGTAACATTACAATGTTAAATATCGGTATGCCTACTGTTCAATCACATTTAAGAGCAAAACACGCATAAAACAATTCCAATTAATTATGTTCTTCATCCTTCCCTTGACCCGTACTTATTTTTTCTGGCTCCATGGAAATCCGTTGCTTGGATGTGCAAAATGAATCATTATATATGAGATGAGAAGCACATGTGTTTCCAGTAGGTAGAGAATTATAAGGTATGTGTACGTATACTGTAATTTAGATATACCCATAGCGTGAAATACAGTCAAAAATAAAAACGTAGAAATCTAATTTAATGCTCACGACGCATTTCAAGTATAACCTTCATCAGATGCGCACACGATCGAAATATTGGAAAACCAAACAATTTTGTGGGAGCAATAAAGTCAAAGACCTCAACAAAATAGACAAAACCGGACAAGGTTACTCATGCCTGAGTGACGAGAACCTTAGTTTTGATAATAATTACATTATGTTGGAAATGCAAAGTTCAACAATAAATAATTCAATAAACCACTCCAATGCCGTAACACTGGCTACTGGGCGAATGATTCCCTTGGGGACCAGCTGAGGTAACGACCCATTGATAGTAATTAAGATATGAATGTCAAATTTTTGCACACAAAGCGTTTCAGGAATAACCATTCATCAGATACGTCCAATATTGAAATATTAGAAAGCTAAATAATTCAAGTGTATGGTAGCAATAAAACCAAAGGGTCTAAACAGAATAGTCAAACTTGGCTAAGGTCACCTACGCTTGAGGGAAGAGAATCTTGGTTTTTACAACTTTTATAAATTTCAAACATGTCCATGCTGTCACCTCCATTAAGTAGTAACATGTACTAAACAGTTACCAATGTATTGTTTTATTTTAGAAAATTGCATATGAATTTACCTTCAATAAGAGGTAACTTTTCAGGTAAAGCCACTTGTTCGTTGTCTCAAAGATAACCTCGTAATATGGTTTTGACTGTGCTGTGTTCGGCGTGGTCATTGGAGACTTGTTAGGACAATCAAGCATGGAAAATCCAGAGAAACTAGCAACATTGGGCACACAAGAGGTAGGTAGAAGATAAACAAAGCAAACAACCCAACACCGAACAATAAAACGATGAGCAACACAGACCACACCAAAAACCGGATGTGAACCCATGTGGTCGTGTAATCCATGACTCTCATCAGACAAATCAGAAAAGCAACATATGGAAAAAAAACTGACAAACTTTATCACGTGATTTTGCATAACATTTCCTATTAGTGGAAGAAACTGACAACATTATCTCATATAATATATCGAGTACACCATTATCCCATTGATGTATCTTTGGCAAGACAAGTCATCTGCGTAAGACATCATATATAACCACACCAGTGGTGTAATGGTTAACGTGCTCACCTCGAGTATGGCGGATCGTGAGTTTGAGCCCCGTTCGGGTCAAATCAAAGACTATAAAATTGGTATTTGTTACTTCTCCGCTAAGCACACATCATAAAGGAGAATCATCAACAACCAGAATCATGTCGAAATGGGGTTACATGTCTATCCACGGACTGTTGTTTCAATGAGCGAACACTATACATATCCAATTAAGCGTGTTGGTCCAGTGTAAATCGGACCCCATCATTATCGCATTGCAAATTAACTTGAAATTTGCCTTGCTATAACTGGACAATTGGTGTGTTGGCGTTAAGCAATAATCATGCATATGAAAATAATGGTAAAGTTGAACCTCGTCGTGTCAACGTCGAAGGAAGGTACTAATACTTTTACCGAGAAGAAGCCGGGTGACCTAGTTACCAGAATTAAATTAAAGTAAAATCAAGTACGAAGAGACTTAATGTTTTCTTAACATTTTCTTTTGAAAAGATGTGTCCCTCCCCAGTTCGACATTACTTGGTTTAAATTGTTTAATTGTACTTCATATCTTCTTCTCACTGATGGGGCAAGAAATACCCCTTTTAAACAATTGGGTTCATATCCCTCAAGTGCTTCCAAGAGCAATTGTGCAAGGCGGAACAAAACTGTTTATGGCCCCGGGAACAGGCTGAAACTTCTCTCAAAATTCAGAATCTGAGGTTCAATAAAACCACTTGTAAACTTTCATATATGCGACTGATGATCAACAACCAGAATTCAGAAGTCTAAGGGAATTTTGCATAATTATTTTTTTAATAAATTAAAAATAGTTGAAAATACCCCCAAAACAAAATGAAAAATCAAAATATAACTTTTATGGCTAAGGCTATGGGGTCCTTCAAAGATTCGCCCCCTCTTATAGTCCCTGTATCCTTCTTTTTAACTTGTTTCGAATTGTTCATTCTGTGTAGTGCATCGTATAGTATTGTTTGTCTTTTATTTTGTTATTGCTTTGTCTATCTTTCTATTTAGGGCTCATGATCCCACACAGATATTTTCAAGCTTCTCCTAAGCATAAATGTTTAAATTTGAAGATAGCAAAGAAGTTATCAGAAGTAACAACGGCGAAATATCAGAAGCTGTAAATACAAGAAGGTCGGAGAATGCATTGACCAAAAGAAAAACGTCAAAAGGACAAACAACAATCTACAAAACACTACACATAACACTAAAGAATTATTAACAGGAACCCCATTGAAAACGGGAGAGAACTCATATTTTCCGGAAGGGTAAGCCTAAACTAATAAATCAGACAAACGTTATATACAAAGTTCGATGACCTTATTTTTTTTTACTTTGGCGCAACATTAGAGTATCATATGACATGCCAAACCTTAATGGAAATTACTCCTGACTAATAAAACTGCAAATCAATAATTTGGGTAGGCAATTCGAAATATTGGTATGCGAACCAGCGATGGTAACAATTCTAGGCGAAATGAAATGTAATCATGGAAGGCAACATAAATAACAGCGAGAAATAACGGTATGAGAACCACGGATGATATCCATGCTTGACCGTCTGATATAATTAGTTGTCAGCTATGGGGAGTGGCTATGCTTGACCTAGAGGACAGAGTGTAGGCGAACCAGGATGAGCAATGATGTACAGAGAGAAATAATGGTAGGAACCCTAATAGATAGATATCATAGACTAACAGATGGAATAATGGTAGGCGAGACCGAGAGAGTAGCAAAGACAAATGAATTTGTAGACGGATCCTGGAATATATATGATAACGGACAATCCGTGCAACGAATCATTACGGATATATTCCGTTGCCGTAATAGCAATGATGTCTTTTCCTTCTTCAATACTTATAATCAGGTTTGCAACAAGAGCAGCAGGAAGGGTGCCACTACTGGAGTAGGAACTGCGCACCCTCCGGAGCAGTTTAGTTCACCCCTTGTTTATAGTGGCGTTCATGTTGCTTGATCTTTGTTTTTCTGTGTGGTATTTTGTGGATCAGTTTGTTGTATTGTTCTTTTTCATCTGACCATTGTTTTACCTGTCCTTCTTATATTTACACCTTTTTATTAACGTGCAAAGGTAAAGGTAAAAGGTAAAATATATTTAGGTTTAAAAATTTCAACATCATAAACAAGTGTTTAAACATTTCTCATTAATTTAAGAGTAAAACAAAAAACTGCCATCATTAACAGAAACGTCAATCCACTCATTGTAACTGCTGAAAATTGTCATTCCAAGGATAACCCATGAAAGCCATTCAGCTTATTTCCAATGGGCTTCTTTACAAGAATCAGCTTAAATTTCAAGTGGATATTAAAAGATCAACATGAGCGGGTAGAGGGATTACTTAATTTTAAAATAAGTACATTATCTATGAAAAAAATAAATATGTAATTGCCATTATTATGATATGACACGTCTTTTCCGTTTTTCACTGGTTTGTATCAGGTGGCACTTCACTTCATTTTTAAATCTTTGCAAATCATTGAATCATTTGTTGGTATCTTAAAACTGTTCTTAGTTCAACCTTGGAGAGTATGCATGCTTAAACGACAGAAATAACGGTAGCTGAACTCTGGATACCAGAAATGACTAACTAACGCAAAATAATATTGCTTCATTGTTTTGTGTTTAGCGCCAACATAAGCAGTAAAGCAGGGGCCGTCGTGGTTTTGATGGCATGATAGTTGGATTCATAAATACATATGTAATTAGTGCCTATCGCCATTAACGTTGTGAGTTCGAATCACAATCAGGCGAGGTGTACACGATACACCATTATGCTTTTTTCAGTTTTCGGTTTTTCAGTGAATTGTGGCAGGTCGATGTTTTTCTCCTGGTACTCCGGTTTCATCAAACAATACAACTGACCGCAACGATTTAATTGGAATATTGTTGAAAGTGGTGTTAACCCTAACAGTATTGCAAAATAATAATCTACAGACGAAACCCTATATTACCTATAGTCTTCGTCATTAACGTTCCACCAATGTGTGCTTCTGTTCCCGAGCTGCATCCAAGAGAATCATCCACAATACACTCATTGTTAGATTTAGTAAAACTTGCTATGCAGCAGTAATCAGTTCCTAGACATTTAGCAGCACACGTTAGCGTTGAACTGGTAATATATCGTGTAGTGTCCAAACTCCCAATTATTCGAATGTTAACGTTAGTCTGGAAATGTGCTTCTCGTATGAGCAGTCCTTTTACAACATAGTAATTAATTACAAAAATCAATGCCACAAATATATAATACATTATTTTGTACCGTAATCCTTAATTATAAAAACGTAGATATCAAATTTAGTGCGCACGACGCGTTTCTGGAATAAACGTGATCAGGTACGCTTAAACTATTTTTTTTACAAACTCCTCAACGCACCCAGCATTAAATGAACGTGTATCGCATAGATACTTTACAGAGATTATGTCCAATATTCCTTGATATAATATTTTCAAAGTTTCAAACTTCTCAACGCACTCTGTATTAACTGAACGTGTATCACATAGATAGTTTACATCTATCATGTACAATACAATAATCCTTAATGGAATATTTTCAAACTTCTCAACGTACGCTGTACCTGTATCGCATAGCTAATTGATTATAAAGATATATTGATTGTCTTATATGCATAACATTTTTCATTCAATTTTTATATATCTACATTTAACTATTTCAATATTTATATATCAAATATGTTAGAAGCATATGCTATATCGGCGAAGGACATTTGAGCGAAAGAAAAACAACCCAAAAGAGCGAAATCTAAAAATATATATATGGACATTTGAGCGAAAGAAAAATAATCCAAAAGTGCAATATCTCCCGATTTAGTTTCCACATCCAATCTGTATCGGAAACCTTCACATAAGATAGACTGGTGTCCTTTATTTGTCTCAATAACAGTTACTTCCATTTTGACATATAACAATCGTATGAGTTGAACATGTTCTATGTAGCTGAACAGTCATGGCAAAGAAACGTTTTTGCTATAATCAAAAATCACTATTTACCATAAAAACTCGAGAACACATTGTATGATCTTATATATTATTTCTGATTTCTTAAATATTTCTGTTTTTTTTCTTATATTTATCTATGACTTTTTTATATTTTAATATATATAGATTATAACATGGCCATTTCTATATCGGCCCCGGTATCATCCCGAGACTTCCATATCAGCCCAAGGCAATAGCCGCGGTCTGATATGGGTCGAGGGAGGATACCAGGACCTATATGGAAAAGGCTATGTTATAATCTGTTTATCGCATATTTAACCATGACTGAAATAAATAAATTGTAAATGAATAAATGAATGCATGTTTATTCATCAACATAACAACAAAATAAATAACGTGTAAAAATCAACAAAATAATTCACCGTATTTATCACAGGTATTGAACATCAGACTTCCAATTCTTATCATTTGTGTCATAACAATCATTGTCACATTTCCCTGAATATTTGAGGATGGGAATTGTGTTATTTTGGAGTTTGGAAAAATGAGAGCCAAAACGATAACGGTTTGCTTATTAGAGTTATTATTAGTAACCGTTGACTGAACAGAGTTATTACTGATGAAAATTGGAGTAACTGTTTTATTTTAATAGTTCTCAATATTTTATACGATGGCGTAAATATCAACATTCGCTATCACTAAGATATCTACTGATGGAAGCTTGGATACAGTTCAATGAATCGGGTTCGTAATCCTGTTTGAATTTCGTGCGCGCTGAAAAAAAAATCTTGCCAGGTGCATGTACATCTCCTCGACTCCAATATATTCAGGATTACGGTGTCCTCCCACTGTTGATAACCAATCCTTGAATATCATTTTGTTACTCTGAGTTTTACGTTTTGCATTGATATTTTTATCTCCGTTTTATCGGTTTTTTGTATGATGTTTGCTTAGGTGTCACAATGACGTCATCGCCACAGGGCACAACAACCGGTTATTTGCCCCGGGCACTGATATGGATCGGGAACGTCTTCGTTTTTCACACAAGCAAAACGGTACGGATAACGTACAAATATGTGATAAGATTTATTATAATTTCATATCTGAAAATAGCATCAGATATGATGAAATGAAATTCGCTCAAATGTCTTTCTACAATCTCAGTTAAATGAAAAATAGTTTTCACTCAAATGTCCACCTGAAAAAAAAATATTTTCGCTCAAATGTCCACCTGAAAAAAAATATTTTCGCTCAAATGTCCACCTGAAAACAAAATATTTTCGCTTAAATGTCCTATGCCAGGCTATATATAGGTGTCGTCGGCGTGATAATATGGTAGTTGGATATATGACTACATATGCAATGAGTGCATACCTCCAATAATGTTGCGAGTTCGAATACCGCTAGAGGCGAGGATTACGCAATACAACATAATATCATAAAGTTTGTCAGTGAATTACGACAGGTCGGTATTTTTTTACGGATACTTATATCCAGCAATAAAGCTGACCGCAACGAATTAACTGATTTATTATTGAATGTTACGTTAAATATCATAACCCTACATGCAGAAATACAAGCAACAGAACATTTGCATTGAGTCGCCTCAGCTCGAAAAACATATACACTATCACAAAAGTGAATTGCAACATACACGCGGACAGTAAAATAGCAGGATAAAGGAATGCTCGTAGCTAACATACCACTATCTATGCAGGTAAAATATGATGGTTGATGACGATTTCGAGATATCTATTTCAACCAACATATTTTACCTGCAAAGCTAATGATATGTTAGCTACGAATATTCCTTGCTCCTGTTATTTTACTGTCCGCGTGTATGTTGTCATTTGTTTAAGAAGTCAAACACGTAATATGGTTGCTTTGCGCTAACGGTAACGGAAATCCTTCACGCTAACGGTAATGGTGAACCGCCGCGCTAACGGTAGCAGAAATCTTTCGCGCTAAGGATAACGGTGACCCTTCGGGTTATCTTGTCTCACTCATTGCTTTTGTGTTGTACAACCATTTGTTCGTTTGATTTGTCTTCCTACAGTTGCTTATTTTGCCTCTGATATGATTTTCTTGAATTCCGAAATAAACGCTCGAGAAAACGAGAAAATCTAAGGGACAATCCAAAGACATAGTCAAATAAAACAAGAACACAAGTGAAAACCAAAGGGACAATCCAAAGACACAGTCAAATAAAACAAGAACACAAGAGAAAGCCAAAGGGACAATCCAAAGACAGAGTCAAATAAAACAAGAACGCAAGAGAAAACTAAAGGGGACAATCCAAAGACACAGTCAAGTAAAACCAGAACACAAGAGAAAACCAAAGGCACAATTCAAAGACACAGTCAAATAAAACTAGAACACAAGAGAAAACCAAAGGGACAATCCAAAGACACAGTCAAATAAAACAAGAACACAAGATAAAACCAAAGGGACAATCCAAAGATACAGTCAAATAAAACCAGAACATAACAGAAAACTAAAGGGACAACCTAAACACACAGTCAAATAAAACAAGAACACAAGAGAAAACCAAAGGGACAATCCAAAGACACAGTCAAATAAAGCAAGAACACAACCGAAAACCAAAGGGACAATCCAAACACACAGTCAAATAAAACAAGAACACAAGAGAAAACTAAAGGGACAATCCAAAGACACAGTCAAATAAAACAAGAACACAACAGAAAACTAAAGGGACAATCCAAACACACAGTCAAATAAAACAAGAACACAAGAGAAAACTAAAGGGACAATCCAAAGACACAGTCAAATAAAACAAGAACACAAGAGAAAACCAAAGGAACAATCCAAAGACACAGTCAAATAAAACAAGAGCACAAGAGAAAACTAAAGGGACAACCCAAAGACACAGTCAAATAAAACAAGAACACAAGAGAAAGCCAAAGGGACAATCCAAATATACAGTCAAATAAATCAAGAACACAAGAGAAAACTAAAGGGACAATCCAAAGACACAGTCAAATAAAACAAGAACACAAGAGAATGTCAAAAAGATGAGCAACACGAACCAAACCAAATAAAAGCAATGATGACCTCAGGTGCCCGAGAAGAATAACAGTTCCTGTTGCATACGATCACCTTGTTACTCATTGTCAAGTCTCATGCAAGTCCTTTTGGTGATAAAGGAAAGAAAACGAATGAGTGATTGTATTTATCAACAAAAAATACGGATTTTGTTTCAGCTATATCATGGCTAGAACAAGCTACATCGAATAGAATGATGATGATGATATCCTCTTTATACTAAACCAATACTCTTATTTGGATTTTGTTAGTGCTAGCTCATTAAAACAACAATATGCGGGTGGATATATCACTCCACTAGGTTAAATTATCCCGATTCCTAGCCAACCAGTCTTTGCTCATACTCCTTAAAGCTGCGTACTCAGTGGATAAGCATCAAATACCATGGCATATTCTTTGGTTTCATCCGATCAGTGCTCGAACCCACTCTACAGCACTCGAAGGGAGCATACTAATTATTACACCATCGTTGCAGTTTACGTAAAAGTAAAATAAAAGATTATAAGATTTACATATGTGATGACAATGTTCATGACTCATCACCGGTTTTTAACTAGATTAACACGACGAGTGTCATTAGTGGAGCAAGAACTGCTTACCCTTCCGGAAAGCCTGAGTTCATCTCCGGTTTTGAATGAGGTCCGTGTTACTCGAACTTTAGTTTTATGTGTATGTTGTGTTGTTTGTTCTTTATTACTTGTTCTTTTGACTATTGTGTTTTCTGTTGATACATGGATTCTGATTAACCCTTTGGTGTCTCAAAATTCTTCAGGTTAAATGAGACATATCAGACAAAATGTATAAACCACAAAATACAGAAAAGACAAACGTAATTGTGGAAGCTAATCATTGTTTTTCGTTTGACAATTATGGTAATTATATTTGATTGATAGCATCATGAAAATATGTTTATTCATGATATAATTAATAGTGCAATATACCCATCGTTACAAATTGTTGTAGGGTTTTATTATTCAATATGAACCACGTTCATCTCTAAATTAGTACCATTGGGAGTTGTATTGAACCCAAATACCGTGTGTGTACAGCTATAACACAAATACATCAAAGTTGCATAAATTTGCATAAATGTGCATAAATTTGCACAAATTTGCACACATTCTACTCCACAATGGTTGACGGTTTGATGTTAAGATTTGTAGTTTTATATATCGTGCTTTACATAAAGAAGATGAGTTAATTTCCAGATTTAGCTAAGCTTTGCAAAAACTGCATACTTTTGCACGTTGACCAAGGAAGCTACAAAGCCATGGCTTCCTATTGGTCAAGTTGAAATCATCACCCGTGGATTCCTATTGGTTAAGCTGAAATCATCACTTCGAAAGTTTTGCTGTCGCCACCATGACTTGATTAAAACTTACAGAATTTCTGTGTCACAAATGACCCCGGATATGAACCTAAATAGTTCATGTTCATGCCCTTATTACCGGGTGTATAACTAGAGTAGCACATGATTTCATTCCCGGGTTTTTCAGTAATATAAAATGTCTGTGTATTACGTACAAAATAGTGGGAATGTGCAGTACACATCGCGTTGATACAAGTTTTAGGCTTCAGACACATAATCTTGTCAACATACATGTCAGTACAGAATGTATTTATGGTTTTAAATTATTTCCGATATGCCATGACACTATCTAACGGTGTCTAAGTAATGAAGACTTGCCAAACAATAAAACAAACTGGATTTTCTCTCTAAGACAGAGATTAAACTTCAATTTAGATAAATTCTACCATCGAAAAATTATCTAGACTGGTTCACTAACTCGATATATATGGTGAGTATCCGGCAAGGTTATGGTAATTGAAAATGTAATGGTAATTAAGTGTAATGCATTACAATTTCAATGTAATTGAATGTAATGTGTAATTGAGCACTTTTTCAAATACAGGTAATGGCAATTTAATTAATTACATGCAAAAGCAAAAAAGCATATGCAATGCTGAATTACTTTTCAATTACATTTCAAATGCATTGCACTTTCTTTGGTGTCTTTATGATAAGAAATTACCAGTATGTTAATAATAATTAAAAAAAATATTTCTTTCAGTTATATATCAGGTACATTTTGTTGTGTGTTGATATCAGAAAACATGTTTTAAATCATTTAAACAAATTTCCATTTTAATCCTAAATCTTGATATTGTTCATCAATGCATGTTTGGCTTGATAATTATTATTTTAAAAAAGCGTATTTGTAAGGTGAAGTTACCAGAATAATATCGTATTATTGTCAAGTTATTTTGGATAGATCTATATCTAAATAGATTGAACAGTATTTATCGCCCTATTCAAAAAAGCCATAGGCTATATATGTTACAGTAAATTTGTAAAGCCAGTAATTTTCAAAATTACTGAAAAATCAGTAATTTTTTAAAAATACTAAACAGGTCAGTATTTTTATAAAATTACTGAAATAAACCATTAATTTTACAAAATTACTGAACATTTCAACATTTATTTGATAAATTTACTGATTGGATTAATCATAGCTTAAATTAAAGGAATTCATGTCAGGCGATAAATAAATACATGTACATGTCCTTAGGGCATGTACACGAATAAAGGTCTCAATAGTGAACACATTTTATTAAAACTATGTGAAAGTTTTTTTCCATAACAAATGATCAGTTAGTTTATAAAATGGCTCAAGTACAGATGTGTTTGAGTGCTGAGCAAAATTATACCCAAAAAACTTGAGGAATTGATACGAGAGAAAACAAAGTGTAACATATGGAACAGGGAAAATTACGAGGAAATAATTCACCTCATATCAACAGAATCAAAGAATGAAGACAAAACCAATATATACTACTACTCAATCAAAAAGTAAGTTAAATACTCAAGCGTCTTCAATCACAAATGATATATCTGTTATATATTGATATAGTAAAGGATACTAGTTACATACATTATCGTCCTTTAAAGAAAATGATTTTTTGGGGTGAACATTTGAGAAAATTTCTTTATTCAATATATTAAAAAAATATCAATTGTTTATTTTCAAAGATCAGAGTACGGATTTTTGCCCTACATATCAAGTGTTTGCAATATATCCACTTCTGTTTGCGGATGTTCCCAACGTTTGTTGTTGTATTTTATGACGAAAGGGAGACCGGAACTTCCTCTGAATCTGCCACTCATAGTCATATACCAAAGAAATAACTTGTTATTAATATTAATATATGCTTAAGTAGAATTGAAAACACTTCTTCTTCTTCACTTGCCTGTACGAAGGATGTCCGTAAAATTGGCAGATGGGTCTTAAATTATCAAATTGCACCTGTCAACATTTAATATCGTTTGTTTGCCTTACCATAGCTAATCAGTAAAATGAGACGTATCTTTTTTAGTTTCTTCAACAAATGCAAAGTGGTAGAAAGAATTGTTTTATGTAGGTATGAAGTGTTGCAATGTGTGATGTAACAAAGATCATACAACGCAGGAAATCCCATGATGATGAAATCAAATACGTGGTTTGTCTTGAGGGCATATATTGCGTTGCCAAAAAAGACCCATTCCGCTGTTGGTCACTGTGAATGAGATAAAATGATAAAAGAGGCAAATACAACGTATGCCAATTTTCAATATAGGCATTGGAACTATTCAAAGAACAATGTGGAGATTGTCAGTTAAGAAAGCGAAGAACCGCTAATAAGGGTATAGTGGTCAAACATATAAGTACAGAATTCAATTCTCGTCGACAAATTGATCTGCAAGTCACTGACAAACTTCATCACATAATGTTGATCAAGTAAACCTCACCATGAGCGGGTTTCGAAATCACAACATTCGTGGTGATCTACACTGACTTGCATAGCTAATTGTAATTCCAGCTACCATACGATCACGACCACGACAGCCCCTATTTCCAGTTTAGAGGGAAGAAATTTCCATATAATTCAGAAAATAAAAACCATTACGTATAGGATCATACAATTCCTATTTTCTTTGTAGATATTAATCTTGATATTATGTTAAAAAAATGAAATCCATTTTGAATAAAAACAAGTTTTATTCTACATAATAATGGCCAAACCATCATACTTATATAAGTAATTCAAATTCTTTATTGATAAAAAATAACAGTACAAATTATTAGAATATTTTTTTAAAAGTCGAAGGCTAAGATAATTACTTTTATAAAGAAATGCATTTTTTTTAGTTTTTATTTTGATAATTGTACTGTAAAATTATAAAAAAATAAAAACGGACAAAATTGCAGGTCTCTATAAAAGTAATTATGTTAGCCTTCGACTTTAAAACAATTATAATAAGGGATATCTTTATTAATTTTAAAGTAGTGTAAACTTCAATATTTCTTTCATACCTATGTGGATAATACAAGCGTTTCTGCTGTAAATTTCAAAGCTAAGTCATTCAGGTATTGAAATATACGATCTACTTCTGTTAATAATTGCCTTACTCAATAATAAAAGCTGTTCTCAACCAATTTTGATCGATTTCACATTAAATTGATTTTTTTTTAAATTGACATAATGGACGTCTAGTTTAAATTCACATTATCATTTTTAATTTGTATCCCTATAATTGTACTTTTTTTTTATATGTATAATGCCGATAGAGGGAGCACTATTATTTGAGTTAAGCAAATTATGTGTGACATTTTCCGCAAGCATATATATAAATTACCTTCTTTCGCTTTGTTAACAAACGAGCGAGTTATCCATCCGGTATAAACTCATCAGCACATGAGCCGGTGAATGTGACCGACTTTTCCATTGACAACATCAATTGTAACCTGAATAATGCTGATATAGGACGCAGTATTATTCGAGTTACATAAATTGTGTGCGCCATTTTCCGCAAGTTTAAATATAAATTACCGTCTTCCAATCAAAGTATGCTACCGTATTTGTACTCAGAATCGAAATAAATCATGGAAGCCAGAATGCGTTTTGAGTTTTAACATGGATTGGCGGATATTAGTAAATGTTATCCCTAGCTTCTGGCTTGGGATAAAATACTAATATCCGCCAATCCATGTTAAAACTCCTAACACATTCTGGCTTCCATGATTTATTTCTTAAACAACGACCTACAAGATACTACAGATTGAGCAAAATGAACCTCCACTAATAGCAGAAAAAAGGTGGTTTGACCAAAATAAATATGACGATAAGACAAATGATACAACACATTTCTAAACACTATAAACATGTTAAAGCATTATGGCTGTAGTGCAAACAAGACTGAAAAAAGTTATAGCACGAAACAGGGCATAATATTAGGATCATATACGAGAAATCAGTTCGAGCCTACTGATTTCTTAAAGCGGCATTAGCTACGATTTTGACCAAACAAATTATAAATATTTTGGAAATTGGTAAATAGCTTTACAATGAAGAAATACAGGTAAATAGTTCACATTAAACAGCTTATCGTATCACTTAACAGGGCATACTATTAGGATCATATACGAGAAATCAGCTCGGACCTATTTCTTAAGCCCTCTGACATTTTTGCGGAAAATTGCATTTCGTTTCGATAAGCAGTCAGATTGATTTCAATTTGTGATGGTCAGGTGTTTCAGAAGTGTGGCTGTTCCGGCAAAAATCGTTGTGAGCAAAATCGATGTGCAATGTCGTAAAGCGGGCAAGTTATGCAATAGTAGATGTCACCCAAACCTGTTTTGTAAAGATAAATGATCATATTATTACTATTTCATATTGTTAGTGATGTAAGATTGTGTGTGTCATACAGTTTTTGAAACTTTAATAAGTAATGTTAAACTGACATCGTTTTGATCCAATGTCAAGATAAGCAGGCTTATGGTTTTGAACTTGTTCATGTTTTTTTTTTCATTCAATGACTTATTTGTTGCCTGCTTATCTTGACATTCTTGTTGTTCGAATATTAAAACAAGTAAATACATTTCAGTAATTTTGTAAAATTCATGAAATTTTTAGTGATTTTACAAAATTACTAAAGTGACCAGTAATTTTACAAACTTACTAATTTTACAAATTTACTGTAACATATATACATTTTTTAGTCTATGATGATTTTATTTGTTAAATTAACAAAAGGGATAGGACACAAGTTTTTCCAACTTATGAAGTCTTCTCCCATTAATACAATAATTTCACATAGTATAATGATCATTCTGAGCATGCATATAATACATATAGAAAATATATTGTAAATAAAGTAAGAAACGAATTAATAACAAAAAATAAAATTTTTGTTGGATGGATGCGAGGTTGGAGAGTAGATAATTATCGAGTAATTATACTACAAGGAATCTTTTTGAAGATTTAATTAAATTGAAAACGTGTTTGAAGATATTAATATTTTCTTCGTATGTTAAGTCATCGGACCCGCGAGTTAGTATATTCAGATCGATTGTCTGTACCCAATTTAAATTATTCATCATATTAAGTCTTATTTCGGTATACTTAGGACAAGTAAAAAAATAATGGAATGCATCTTCCCGTGTATACATGTATACAGTATAAACAGTTCATTTAGATTAAGATAGTCTTGTGAGGTGGATTGGGATTTATTTGTGGTGAAAATGGCTAATTCAAGCTATTCTGAAAGTACCTGAAGAAAAACATGAATTGACAGATTGTAAATATAAGTTGTCATCTTATGAAAGGAAACTTTTAAGTGCGCTTTGCACGATCATTGATCATTTTGAAAAGACAATTTTACTTGTCCAAAAATAAATAACTATTAGTGGTAGATTTACCCTGCATGTACCAGTAACTCTAGGCTTAAATCATAAAATTAGCAAAATTTCAGTGGCTTATAGTTCAAAAATGGTTTCTAATTTAAGTGATATTATCTCAGTTTGAAAGTGATGGATGTTATATACTTGTATCTTTGCTGGATCCAAGATTTAAGATTAGGTGGTGTGAAACTAAAGCAGTTGACAAATATGTTGACCTTTTGAGAAATAAAGTAAAACAATGGAGCTCATCTGTTGACCTTTTGAGAAGTAAAGTAAAACAATTGAGCTCATCTGTTGACCTTTTGAGAAATAAATTCAAACAATTTAGCTCATCTGTTGACCTTTTGAGAAATAAATTAAAACAATTGAGCTCATCTGTTGACCTTTTGAGAAATAAAGTAAAACAATTGAGCTCATCTGTTGACCTTTTGAGAAATAAAGTAAAACAATTGAGCTCATCTGTTGATGTAAATCTTGACTATTGTTCAACTCCTTGTAAGCAAATGAAAACAGAAGACTTTTTTCAGTTGCATGCCCTCAAAACCCTCCAGAAAGAGAAGTCCTTTGGTATTATAAGTGAAGTAGATGACTACATTTCAGAACCATGCACAGAGATGTCAGAAAATCCTCTCATGTATTGGCAAATTAATAGCAACAAATGTTTTCTTCTATCAAACTTAGCTAGAAAGTATCTAGCAATACCTGCCACATCATATCATGGCAAAAGACGATTTAGTATTTCTGGCAAAGTGTTCAGAATAGACAGATGCAGGCTAAATGACAAAACATTTGAACAACAAATGATGATCACATGTAATGCTAAAACTGTATTGTAAGCTTTAAACAAGCTATAATGTGTGTAATATATTGTTTAATGATTAAAGTTATCACCAAATGTATTTGTAATTTAATTAATTACTATAGTAAAGTAATTGTAATTTAACTAATTACATTTCAAAAACTATGTAATCGTAAGTATTTTATATACCATGGATCTTACGAATTAACTTATTTAAACCAACGAATCCGAAGGATGAGTTTGGTTTAAATAAGTTCATGAGTAAGATCCATGGTATATATAATTTGTACCAGAAATCAATATTGGGTGCTTTCGTCGAGGTCCGCAAAATCATGAAATAACATCAAGATCTTCATGTTAGACCATGGTTTGTAAAAGCTCACTATTTGTAAGTTGATTACTGCATGAAAACATCAAAGGAAAAATGTGTATTTATGTTAGAATTGAATGTAATTGACCAGGTTTGCAATGCAATGTGTAATTTAATTAATTATATTCCAATGAAATTGATCCCAAGTCTGGTATCCACAGACTAACACAGACAGGGTTCACCACCATCTTTCTATTTCAAATAAAAGCTGTACTACATTTAGAAATTATGACGTCATTTATGGAGGTGTTTTCTACACTTCTACACCGTCACCAATAATAATAGAACAAGGTAACGCCGAAACATGTGTCACATCCGGAAACAATACTCAGACATAAGACGTGGTGTGAAGTATGATTCTATGCAGGGAACTGTATATAAATGTTAGAGAAGACAGAATTTTTGATTGCCCTTTCGGTGTTCTCTAACGTTTATTTCTCCTCTACCTCTGATTTTGACAGACTTATAGTATGTATTATGGTGTCACATGCTCTTCTTAGTTCAGTTGAAGTCTTCACTTTGAAAGTAATACGCTCGCCCTTATGACTTGGTTGAACGTTATGGTATATCGGTCTATAGCACTTCCCGGTCCTTTCCTCGTTCACGAATTATATCCGGGGTTGTAACTAAATTAACACGACGGGTGTCACTAGTGGAGCAGGAACGGCTTACCCTTCCTTAGTGCCTGGATTCACCCCCGGTTTTTAGTGGGTTCTTGTTACTTCATCTTTGGTTTTATGTGTCTGTTTAGTAGATCCTTGTTTGTCCTTTTGCTTATTTTCTTTTGGCCAGTGTGTGTTCTGTACCTCTTCGATATACGGATTCTGATTTCCCCTTTGGTATATTCAAACTCTTTTTGATAGCTTTATCTTATGGTGCAAAACCGACGTCCTTTAATAATAATCTAAGTATTCAAATTTGACAGACAGGTTCTGTGTTAGAAAGTTCTCTCAATTGTTTCTTAATCAATTTTCTCTATACGTGCACAATATCAGTCTAAAAGGTAAAAGGTAAAAAGGTAAAATAAATTTAGGTTTAAAAATGTCAACATCATACACAAGTGTTTAAACATTTCTCGTTGATTTAAAAATAAAACATAAAACTGCCATCATTAACAGAAACTTCAATCCACTCGTTGTAACTGCTGAAAACTTTCATACCAAGGATAGCCCATAAAAGCCATTCAGCTTATTTCCAATGGGGTCCTTTACAAGTATCAGCTTAAAGTTCATGTGGATATTAAAAGAGCAACATGAGCGGGTAGAGGGGTTACTTAATTTTAAAATAAGTACATTATCTATGATAAAATATATATATAGAATTGCCATTATTATGATATGACACGTATGTATCAGGTAGCACTTCACTTCTTTCTTAAATTTTTGCACATCATTGATGGATTTGATCGAATCGGGTAGAGCATTCTAATCATGGATTCCATTGTAGTAAAACGTTGTTGATTCGATGCCTTTAATTTTTGGTGTAACATAGTTAATCTGACTTGATCTAGTATTATGGGCATGATGTTCATTAATTTTGATGAAATTATTTTTCAAATAAGAAGGACATTTATCATAATAGATTTTATGAGCATGGTTCAATCGAAGCTGTTTTACTCTGTTTTCAATATTTAAAAATCCTAGACTAGATAATTCAGCTTGCTTTATACTAGTTCTTGGGCTCATGCTTTTAATGAATCTAACTGTTTTGTTGTGTGCCACTTGCAGTTTGTTATTCATAGCATGAGTTATACCAGCGTACCAGGAGGAACAAGAATAATCAAAATGACATTGAATAAGTGCCATATTTAAAGTTTTCCGCGTTTCGGCAGATAGACAATTTGCCTTTCTATATATAAACCTCAACCGGGAATTAACCTTTTTAATAATAGAGTTAGCTGTTTTTTTCGCCAGACAGGTTTTGATCAATGTCAATGCCTAAATATTTAACACTATTTTGTGAATTTATTATATGACCATTACAGTTAATTTGAAATTCAGCTACATTTTTTAATTTTCTCTTTGGACCAAAAAGAATGCATTCTGTTTTACCAAGGTGGAGAGAAAGTTTGTTGTCAACGAGCCATTCACTACAGGATTCGAGTTCTTCACCAAGTTTTTGAGAGATAAATTCAGGATTTTTATGAGAAAACATAATAGTACTGTCATCTGCGTACAGAAGTAACTTACAGTCTGAGTTAATGCTTATGGACATGTCATTGACATAACAAAGGGAAAATAAAGGATCTAGAATACCTCCCTGTGGAACACCACAGCTAATGTTTGTTGGGTTGGATTCTGTGCCATTAACATTAACCAACTGTTGTCTGCCTGTTCAATAGGATTCAAACCATTTAGTGTCAGATACTCCCATCGCTTGAAGCTTGTTGTAAAGAATTTGATGATCAACCGTATCGAATGCCTTTTGAAGATCTATCATTACCATACCAGTGAAGAGGCCTTTAGATGTTTAATATGATCAAAAAGATGAATAAGGCAGGTATCGGTGGAGTAAGCGCTTCTGAAATTAGACTGAAGTTCATATAGCAAGTTGTTTTTACTAAATATGATTCTAGCTGTTTATATACTGCTTTTTCTAAAATGTTTGATATAATACACAGTATACTTATTGGTCTTTAATTTCCAACCTCTGTTCTATTGTTTTTCTTAAATAATGGTTTGACCCATGCTGATTTTAATTGATCGGGAACTATACCATTCGTTATTGATAAATTTACAATGAAATTGATGGGCTTTGTTGGTGTTGTAGCCGCATCATTGACGAACCTTGCTGGAATGTCGTCTAACCTTGTGCTTTTAAATGAATTAAGGTGACACAAATCTGTATATATAAATTCCTCGAACACAGGACTTATTTCAAGTTGTAATCTATTGATATTAACTCTACTATAAAACTGTTGGAAAAGAGTAGAGGCTACGTGGAATATGTTTGGAGATGGAGGCAACTTTTCAACAAGCTTCGATGCCACGGTTGTGAAAAAATTATTGAAAATGTTTGCGATGTCATTTAAATTATGACATTTATTTTCACCATCCACCTTCAGAACAACACAATCATTGCTTTTTTGCTTTGAACTATAACCTAAAGTTTTCAGCTGTTCCCATATTCTTTTCGGAGCGTTTTTGTTTTCTTCAATTTTATTTGCGACGTATTTTTCGTTAGCCTTTTTTACATTTCTTTGTACTAAATTTCGCAATTTACAGTATTCTAAATATAAATGTTTACTACCTGTTTTTTTTTATATGATATTTAATATTGATCTCGTTTTCTAATATTATCTAAAATTTCTGAAGTCATGCATGTCTATCATGTGCTACTTTGTATAGACATAATTATACTGAATTATTTTAAAATGACGCAATTGTTTTTTTTCCATGCAAATATAAATAATTAAAACGGAACTAATGAATGCGACATTTCATTGTTAAAATAAATATCAATAACTATTAAATTAATTCCCTATAATTTAATCTTTACAACAAAAACTATTGATTCATCAATTTTAATTACGATTATTTCATTTGACTATTTGAATTTGTCGTTGGCGAATGAATATGTTGGTGAAGTCACAATACCAACCCAGGTTATCAAGTATACAAAACTGTTCTCCAGGCGGATCAACCAATCACAATGCAGTTTTCAAATCAAATTAAATTATTTAACAATAACTCGAAACTAATTAGTATGCGAACAATAGTCAGTGTTGCAGTACTAATTTGCTCTATTAGATATATTTTTTTATCGAAAGTTGCAATTCCTATCTTATGTAATTATTATTTAACCTAAGGTATTTTCCTCCAGGCAAACTGTTTCAGCACTGACATTGCTTATTATATACAGTCAAACCCGTATTAAGAGGTCACCTTTGGGACAAAGAAAAAGTGGCCTTATATAACAGGTGACCTCTTCAATTCATATGAAATGTTATATGACAAGACAATAAAAAATGACCTCTTAATACAGGTGACTGCTTAATACAGGTGACTGCTTAATAGAGGTGACCACATGGGCAGGTTTGACTGTATGTACATGTATATTTTATCGAAATTTACAGTTCTCAAATAAGGTGTTCTTGTCTTCCGGCATCGATTGTATTCGCCGATTTTAACAATCTTGTCCAAACCCTTTGGTGTTTTTGCTCAAAGTTTTTTCGAATTATTTGACTTTTTTGCTTAGTCCTAAGAAGAGTTTGAAGACACCAAAGGGGTAATCAGAATAGGCAAATTGAGGGACAGACAGCAAAATTGTCATAAGAAAAATAACGAAAGGTCAAACAACGATCTACAAAACATACGCATAATACTAAAGATCGAGTAACACGAACCCCACAAAAAACCGGGAGTGAAATCGGGTGCTTCGGAATGGTAAGCAATTCTTGCTCCAGTAGTGGCACCCATCGTGTTAACCTAATTAAAAACTCGGTGATAAGTCACGAATGAGGTTCATTTTCTCCAAGGAGAGTGTTTCATTACGGACATTACTTATTTATGTTTTTTATCGAAAATAACAGTTCACAAAATATGTAATGATTATTAAAACTAAGGTTCTCCTGTCCTCATACATAGATGGATAACATTAGCTGATTTTAGAAATCCAATCAAGACCCTTTGTTTTGTTTTTTGTTTGCTCCCAAAGACTAAATATTTTGACTTTTATTATTAAAAATAAGGTTCTCCTGTCTCCAGGAATAGCTGATCTTAGCCACATTTGCCAATCCTGTTTAGACCCTCCGTTTGTTCGTTTTTTTTGCTCCCAAAGACTTTTTAAATAGCTTGACTTTTATTTTTAGTCCTATATTTCCATGAAATGATAGGCCCTTGCATAAATTTCATTACGGCCCATTGTTTAATTAAGTGATGATAAATTATGTAATGTCAACACACATTTCTCTATTTCCCTTTGTGAATTTCAAAGAACACACACACGTAGCAACATTACAATCGTTGGGATTGGTCAGATTAAAAAAATGACCCTTTTTCTTTTTACCTTCACATTGCTGTGTTCCTTGTCTTTTTATTTACTACTTCTGCTAACATGTGTTTTATTATTATATGGTTGTGTCCACAAGATATCATTGAAATATCTCTTTCCAGAAAATATTGTCATCCACATATGTTGTCAAAAATACCAGGAGTGTAAGACATTATGTGTGACAAACTGTTTTCCATTAAATTACAAGGGTTTATAAAATAAACATTAGTAAGTGTATACACCATCATCTTAGATAGTATGAAACTATAGCACAATTGCTTTATCTGTCTTGAAATCAATTGTCCCTGTCGATAGTTTATAAAAATGAAATGGTCACATTGAAAAATTAAATACTATAATATGAAAGTATGAAAAAAGCAATATATTTAAAAGAAAGTGTCATGTTGGAATAAATGTAGTCTTTTAAGAAGTGGTATTGAGTGTTATTGAAACTGTATGATGGATGCTTCATTAAAAACATGTTTATTGCCTCATGAACATGTTTGCATCGTTTTGAACTTCACCTTTATTAGGAGAGCCGATAATGTCAGGAGGGTAACAACATATGATTGCCTAGTCTTCATTTTATATATTATTGTACTTTGTTGAATTTGTATTATATTGTTTTACAGTTTCTTACAATCTGTGACTATTAGTAACAATAATATCACTTTGCAGTTGCAGTGTTTCAATGCCATTTTACGTGTGTCAGGAGTGTAACACATTTTAAACCAATAGAAGTAGGTCTCCCATCTTCTTAATAATAAGGCAGAAATACGTTATTGGTTAATTTCTGAACCTGTACTGAAGAAAAGAGGTAAACGGAAATGTTCTTTGATGTATGTTTTTTACTATGTTTAAATATTTTTATATAAAAAAAAGTCTTAACAATTTGTTACATGCCTCGTTGATGTGAGTACCTCTTACATGTTGATATCATTTGACCATTTGTGTTAAATATATATTGTAATATTTCTAATTTTTAGCAATATATCTAAACGTGTAAGGAGCGTAACAAATTTGTTAAAGTAAATTCATTGCATTCTATTAATAGTTGTGGGCAACTGTGTTGTAGTTTCACTTTAAAATGTATTATGCCTTATCCCAGCTAAGCAAACATTGTTCAAAGTCTGTGTTAAGTTAAATGTTTAATAGAAACAAATGTTTTAATTATCTTTATATTTTACACCAGACAATTTTACAATAAAACAGTTGTGTTTACAGTAAATAGAAAGTTAAATGATAAAATATGAATCAAATTTATATTTTCATGCATAACAATTATTGATAGTAGGATTAACCGTTTCTTTTCAGGAGTTTGTGCATGTGTAGAAGGTGCGATGCATTCACAAACTGAATAAATGTGTCAAGTACGTATATATACAATTTGTGGGTGAAACGGCACCATTTACACATACATGAACTCATGAAAAGAACCGTTCAATTCATATAATTCTTCAGTCTGAATTGTTTTCCCTATTTTGATTATTAAACTGATTTCAGGTTTGCTTTCAATTACATTAATTAGAAACTTAAATGATCAATTATGAATCAACTTTATATTTGAATTCTTCATTCTACAATTTACCTAATCATACACCATAGCTTTAAATAGTTAAATTGTTTCTATTTTGCTAAATAAAACTATGTCAGTAGTGTAACATTTTCTATTTAGAAGGATATTTTTTTTCTTCAAATTATAAAATAGGAGATATCAAAAGTGTAATTAGAATCCGTATATTGAAGAAGAACAGACAACACAAGTATAAAGTACAAGAAAAAGTACAAAAGGATAAACAATGATCTACAAAACATACACATAAGACTAAAGATCTAGTAGCAGGAATCCTACTAAATTTTGTGGTTGAACTCGGGCGCTCCGGAAGGGTAAGCAGTTCCTGCTTCACTAGTGGCAGCTGTCGTGTTAATCTAGTTACAAACCCGTTGATTAGTCATGAATGAGAAAAAGACCTGGACGTGCTTGCGACAAGTGGAACATATATGTGGTCATTTGTGACACAGATATTCCATAGCAGTCAACAGTTGGCGTCCGTAACACTTTTGAGTCAATGACTTCAACTTAACCAACAATTTTCGTTTCTTCTAGAGAGATAATGAGTATCTTTAAGCTGAAGGCTTATGATTAATTTTAAGAAAAAAAATGCATTACAGTAAGCAAAGAAAAAGAAAAAACAATTTAATGTAAGAACTGATTTTCTTAACAAAAAATCCATAGATATATAAAATGAGGGTAAACAACTGAATATTTTTATCTGTTTCCAAATTAAGCGCAAATTGCTTCCCTTTTCAGACTACACAACATATTCTTATGATGTTCAATAGTTCATGTGTGTATCTAGTCATTTTTATGAGTTTTACTTAAATAAAAGCTGGTGTCACGTCTTTGGTTTTCGTATTATTCATTCTAGATTTGCTGTTTTGCGTGGCTAAAAGTATGTAGATACATATACTGGAAATATGGCAGAAATATGTCTCAGTGAGGTTTTCTTAGCCTATTTTATAAACTACCAGAGTGCTAGTTGACATAAAACTTAGGATGTACATGCATTACCAGTAATTGAAAAGCGCATAGATGCATGGTGTAAAGGTTACCATTCTCGGATCGAGTGTGGCAGATCATGGATTCGAGCACCAGTCAGGTAAACAAAAACACTATGCAAGTAGTAATATTTGCTCCTTCTCCTTTAAGAACGTTGCATTCTGGTAAGAGCAAGGACATGTTGGCTTGGAATTACGATCACGTGACTAGTGAAGCGATCGATATGTCTACCAACAGAATGTGAAAAATTGCTTTAATGAGCTAGTACTATAAAACCCCAACTAACCTTTTATGAATAGCAAAAATTTAAAGAGGACATGAAAATCATATTACTATTTGAAAAAAAAACATATGCATCATCTCTTGATAAAAATTACTCCAATATTCTTAATATATTATAACTGACCTAACTCGAAAAACAACTTTATATTCCACCATTCTTAATCAGACGAATTTTAACAGCAAAGACAAAGGAAATATCAGGGACTCTGCTGTTCTGTCAGTTGGACTAAGTGATTGGCTGCCTACCTCGTGTACTATACACATATAGAAGAATACATACCAAGTCAAACATAGTGCTTAACGATACGTTCAACAATATTTCAGGTATATCGTGGAAGTCAGTTTTATTGAAGTACCCAAAGAAAACCACCGACCAGCCACAAGTCACTGAAAAAACATTATCTTATAATGTTGTATCGAGTACACCTCGCCATGTGCGTGCGAGATTCGAACATCACACATAAAACGAAAGATCGCGCACACACCCAACTAAAATAGGGTTGTGATCTCGGGTACTACGGAAGGGTAAACAGTTCCTTCTCCACATATATTGCTTAACGCTTGGTGAAGAGGTACACACACAAACACCAGGATTATGACCACTTGCTTCAACACTTGTATTCATATTCTCATTCTCAAAGTACATGAACGCAATTGGTCATAGACCATCCCCTGACTTAAGCTTATATTTTCTTGTAAACTTGCAAAGTTATTTTGCGAGGCCAGAGTAATCACATAATACATGTAGGCTAATTATCGTTTATCTCGTTCATGGGGATTTCAGCTGTATTCCTCCAGTGTCGTTGTATTTACTTCCTTACCATCGTGTGCAGTAAACACACCAACATCATTCGGAAGCTTTCTTCTCCGACGTTGTAGATACAGAGACGTGATATATGAATAAACCGAAGGGTTAATAAAAAAAAATGGACAATCCCGAGAAACTGGGAACATATGGTACAGAAGACGAAGGAAAACAAAAAACACCACTATGTCCATATAAACACAAATGATTTAAATAATACCTGAGCCCCTCTACAAACAACCAGAGGCAAACTGGAATATTTCATTTTAAGAGTTACATGTCACACGACTACACGGTAGCTGGTGGTTGTGACGGATATCGCGTCGTCGATGAAGCAGCTTTTGATGAATTAAGACAATGATACTTTCTCAAATAACACAACATAATCCACAGTATGCGGTCAAAATGATGCACATACGAAAATGCATTTCAAAGGTATTGTCAAATAACACAAAATAATCCGCAATATATAGTCAAAATGATGCACGTACGGAAAATGCATTTGAAGGGGATTGTCAAATAGCACACACTAATACGCAATATGTAGTCAAAGTGATGCACGTACGTAGACTGCATTTCAAATTGATTGTTAAATAACACAAAATAATCCACAGTGTCCAGTCAATATGATGCACGTACAGAAACTGTATTTCAAAGGAATTTAATCCTAATTTTACCGGAATATTGACGAAATGTTATGTAAATGTTGTTGTGATAAAGGGAAGCAATCTGTGTTTTGTCGTAAATCCATTGTCATTTTGTCACAGAATAAACATTTAAAAATGTTACTGAAATTGAATTAAATGCATGCAACCTTTTAAAATAAGTTCATAAAGAAAAACAAAGGGCATGAAAAGCATACAAAGTCAGGACAGATGGTTGATGTAAGCGTATTTTACATGTAACAAAACTCTCCTATTTTAATAGACTTCCGGTGAATTATTTAATAGAATATGCATACAAAGTCAATGCAGAAGGGTGATCTAAGCATATTGTAGCACCATCATCATGTATATAATAGACTTCCGGTGTATGATTGAATAGGATAGGTATAAAAAGTCAGTGCAGAAGGGTGATCTAAGCATATTGTAACACCATCCTGATGTATATAATAGACTTCCGGTGAATTAATGAATAGGATAGGTATAAAAAGTAAGTGCAGAAGAGTAATCTAAGCATATTGTACCACCATCCTGATGTATTTAATAGACTTCCGGTATATTATTGAATAGGATAGGTATAAAAAGTCAGTGCTGCAAGGTGATCTAAGCATATTGTTGCACCACCATCATGTATTTAATAGACTTCCGGTGTATTATTGAATAGGATAGGTATAAAAAGTCAATGCAGAAGGGTGATCTAAGCATATTGTAACACCATCCTGATGTATTTAATAGACTTCCGGTGAATTATTGAATAAAGTGTATGTTGAAATACTTCTTGTTGCTCAATGTTTAGTTTTCTGTGTGGTGTTTTGTAGATCGTTGTTTGTCCCTTTGTCCTTTTTGGCTTGGTAGTTGCATTGTTTGTCCTCATTCTGGTTGTCCTTTTGGTAACTTCAAACTTTTCTTACTAATGCCGTAGGGGTCAGGAAAACGTGAACTTGGTTGAATTGTTCACATATAATGATAGTGTTGATTATTTGGTTTATGGTGTTTAACGTGACTTTCAACAATATTTCAGTAATATCGTGGGGATATGCTTTATTGGTGGGAGAACCAGGTGCAAACCACCAACCTGTCGCAAGTCACTGAAACACTTTGTCACTTAATATTTTATCGAGTACACCTCGACATAAACGGGGTTTGAACTTACAACTTCAGAGTTTGCAGATACTAAAGTGGTAATCAGAAGCCGTGAATCGATGAAGGACAAACAATACAATACAATACAATAGCCAAAGAAAAAGATAAAGGACACAATTACAAACAAAGATCTACAAAAACTAATGATCGAACAACACTATCCCCACTTAAAAGCGTGGATGAACTCAGGTACTGTGGAGGTGTAACGTAGTTTACGTTCCACTAGTGGCAACTTTAATTAAATGTCGTGTTACTCTTGTTTCACTAACATTGTGAGTTCTACCACTTCTCAGGAGATGTATACTCAATACATTATGTGATAAAGTTTGTCAGTGACTTGCGGCAGTTCGTTAATTTTATTTCGGTTACTTCGGTTTCCTCGACAAAATAAAACTGACTGCCACGATATATAACTTACATTGTTGATAGTGGCATTGAACACCATACACCTTAAGCCTAGACGAGTCATGTATCAACCTTTTACCTTTTGTTATTCACGTCACCATAGAAACATGGAGGAGAAATACCCTTTTAGATGTCCGCAATATGTTTATAGTTGTAATATTGATACATCTAGAGAGAAAAAGCATTTGAAAGCATTGATTTGAAAATATTTTATTAGTAATAATTAAAAACAAAGCGGCACA
>MJUT01043448.1:13299-26048 GCA_002080005.1 Gigantidas platifrons
AGTAGTTTCTGACAAGAAGATTTTCAAAGTTTCAACCAATCAGAACACATTATTGGCCCTGGTGGCCATGTTGGATTTCCGATCTGCATAAAAATAACAAATTTAGTAGAGGACCTCCCAATGAACATTTCTGCCAAATTTGGTCCAAATCAATTCAGTGGTTTCAAAGAAGAAGAAGAAAGTATGAAAAGTTTACAGACGCGGACGATGCCGACGACGACGACGGACGCAAAGTGATGACAAAAGCTCACATGACCCTTTGGGTCAGGTGAGCTAAAAAACCAATTGTTTTCATGCCACTGTTTTGACACAACGAAAATAATTGTTTTTCAATTTTTTTTTAAAGTAAATCAAACACGAAGAAAAAGTTGTTCATGTTATACAATGTACGGTATATAGAAAGCTTTCAGTCTTGTTGCTTTATTGAGATATTAAAATTTGTGTCTTAAATTATTGACAAACCGGTGATACCAGGATATCTGTTTGGACCTTCATAACTACCATTTTTCTATATTCAGTCAAACCTATATTTGGGACGAGGAAAAATTGACCTTAAAAGACCAGTGACCTCTTAAAAGAGGTTCAATTCATGTGAAATTTTCTATGACAGGACAAGAAAAAAGGTGACCTTTTAATACAGGTGACTGCTTAATAGAGGTGACCACATGAACAGGTTTGACTGTATTTTATAAAAATAGTCCTTGTGATTTTTGACAGATTTAGAGTGGTATATTTATATGTATGATATTCATACTTTTGTTGTTGTTTTTTTGACGATTCTAAATATGTTTCAATGAATATTCATCAAGAAACAATTTAAATGAATATTTATATATGAACATTTTGTTTACAAAAATATTTTTAATGAATATTCATCAGGCATTTTGTTGATAAAAATATTGTAATGAATATTCATCAGGCAATTTAACAAAAAATGTTTTAATGAATATTCATCAGGCATTTTGTTGATAAAACATTTTAATGAATAATTATCAGGCATTTTGTTAACAAAACATGTTTTAATGAATATTCATCTGGCATTTTGTTAACAAAAATGTTTTAATCAATATTTATCAGACATTTTGTTAACAAAAATGTTTTAATCAACATTCATTTAATAGGCATTTTGTGGACAAATCTTTTTTTAATGAATATTTATGAGGCTTTTTTGTTGACAAATTATTCATGTGATCTTATGTTGGGGACCAAGTCAAACTGTTCAATGTGATTTTGATATTTTGATATGATAAGAAGAGAATCTCAAATTTTAAGATATCAGTATTTTGAAAAGATGAGATTACAAAATGTACAGTGAAAATTGTCTAAACTGAGCCTGACTAAATCAGAATTCTGTGTAAACCAAACACTGAATAAACTAGAATATTGTATAAACAAACCCTGAATAACCCAGAATCATACTGAAGAACAAATTTATTGACTATTCTAATATGACGTCCTTCAAACACTTCAAACCCGTGGTAAAATTAATATATACCTACACCCATTGTAATTTATGACGTCATTGACAATTTATAACAATATTTTACCATTTTTTACATATTAGAATCGAAATAATTCATGATAGCCCGATTTTATATTATTTTTACCACGGGTAGTCACTTTATGCCTATATTTTACGCTCGGGGTAAAATAATTGCCATAAAGTTCCTACCCATGGTAAAAATAATATAAATTCGGGCTACCATGAATTATTTCTTAACTATCTTTACAAGTTTAATCGCTGTAATCCAAGGGGTCGTCGTGGTTGTGATTGTATGGTAGTTGGATTTATAACTACCTGTGCAATCAGCGCCTATCACTAAAGTTCTTTGTTCGAACCCTGTTCATGGCGAGGTGCTCTTGATACAACATTATGTGATAATGTTTGTCAATAACTTGCGACTGGTCTGTGGTTTTCTTCAGGTACTGCTGTTTCCTTCACCAATAAAACTGAAATATTGTTGAAAGTGGCGTTAAACACCATAAACCTAAAGCTACAAGTTTAATCTCTGTACTCCAAACAACTGTCTATTCAGAACAAATATGTTAATCATAAAAGTGTCCAGTTTAGACAGTTTTCACTGTATATAGCCATAATAGGACCTAAATACTATTATTTTAACTTTATTTTAGCCAATAGTTAAATTTCTTTTGTATACCTTAATTTTACCCAATAGTTCAATATGTGCCTTTATTTTAATCAATACATGTACATGTAGTTAGATATCTATGTATGCTTGTTTGTAAGATTTTTATTTATTGATCTTTCTAAAACTCAGCATATATGCAGGGCCGTCTTAAAACAGCATTTTAGGCCCCCAGGAAAATGCTCGATAACAGTAAACATATATTTATTGTATTGGTATTTCCAACAAAATAAGTGTTTAAACATTAAAAAACATGCTGTACACAATATACATAGATTAACATGGGACCGTATGATCATGGGGCCCCAGGCAACTGCCCAGTGTGTCCATGCGTGAAGGCTGCATTGCATATATGCATGAGAATATGTAGCTTTTTATCCTTTAGAGATGGAAAATAATGCTCATTTGTAGACGAGAGGTCATTTGATCTCATCATGCCTATGCAAAAAAAACATGTCATAATTTGTGTGTTCACACTTATTTGCACATTAAAAAAACCCATTATGTATTTATTTATAAACAAATAAACAATTTTAAAGGTTATATGCGTTTTATACATTGTATGTGAATTGGAAAAAAAAACAGTAATGGTAGACAAAGTAACCAACGACAACCATACATACAACATCTGTCAAACTTCAAAACAGTAATGATTGACAATACAATGACCGCCTCAAATTAGGCCACACCCCCACTCCCACAACAGCCTATCCCTCTTATTAGTCAGGATTTCAAATACACTTGGATAGTAAAATACTGCTCAATTGCCCCCCCCCCCCCTCAAGAAATGTGATCACTCCTAAAATGTCACTCTCATTGCAGAAGGGGTGGCATTGTAAGAATGGGAGAACTGTATAACTAATCACAACTATATGAACCACTCCTCTGTTGAACAATTGAAGCTGATATAATTCAAGATCCAAGTTTGAGACAGACACATAAATGTGGCAGGTTTAAACTGGTTATTTGGGTTTTAAGTTGATGCTCTTTATATATACCCATATATAAATTTGAGTTATAGCTCATTTGCCTGTATGTGGACCCAATTACAATTGTAAGAAATCCTACCTTTGATATTCAAATATGGCACGTTAAAATTAGCTAAGATTTTGACCAAAAAAAATATATGCTTTGGAAATTGGCTAAATAGCTTTAAAATGATGAAATAAAGGTAAATATTTCACATTAAACAGCTTATCGAACCACTTTCCGCCTTTTGAGAACGAAAATTACCATCGATTACTTATTTGCTTGCAAGCAAATAATTTGACCTCGCTTATTTCGTATGCAATTGACAGGTAAAAACGAATAATTTGTATTTTGTTGCTTATTAACTGCCAACTTGCATGGTTCTTTGTCCGTAATTAACACCGATTAAAAGCAGATTCACAAAAGATAAGAAATAAGTGCATTGTTGTACTGATTTAATGACGNCGATGCACTCTGTACATTTCATAACATTTATAAGTTACAGAAACATGTTTTATTAAGGCATCAATCATATCTGATAGTTTTTATGGGTAACAAAAATTTACGATTTGGCAGATAATGCCCCTTTAACAAAGCAAAGATGAAAAATAAAATGACTTTCAGTCATGTGTCTCGGGTAAGGATCACCCATTTTTATACGGCAGCAAAAATTTTGTGGTGATATTATTTTATGAGTCTACCATCGTTTTTGATGTCCAACTGTAAACACAATGTTGATTGTTGTTTAACGCTATGTGAGTAATTGTTCAGCTCTATCATGTTGAGAACGGGTTACTTTTTGACGAGCTGATAATGATGTCTGCAATGTACTAGACCAATATCTGGAGCTGTTTTCTTATATTGCACTACATCATTGAAACAAGTCTCCAGCTAAACACGTCACTTTACTCTGACATCAACGGCATCAGTGGCATAATGGTTAGCGTGCTTGCCTTGAGTACGGCAGATCGTGGGTTCGAGCCCCGGTTGGGTCAAACCAAAGACTATAAAATTGATATTTGATGCTTCTCCGCTAAGCACGCAGCATTAAGGAGAAAGAGCAGATTGGTTGGCTCAGAATCAGAATAATGTGTCCCGAGTGGAGCGACATCTACCCGCGGACTGTTGCTTGTGTGAGCTAGCACTATAAAAATCCAACTCAGCGTGTTGGTCTGGTACAAAGCGGACCTCATCATCATCTCATCGGAGTTGGCGTTAAACAACAATCACTCACTCACTACTCAGACATATATTCTGACGTGGAGCCATCTAGTCTATTCTGAATGCTCCATGGTTAGTGGAATTTTCAGTAAATTCCCATTTATAGTCTTAGATTGAACTCGAGATTGTCTGCACTCGAAACCAGCATGTGAGCACATTTCCTACCTAACGTTAGGCGAACATGCTAACCAATACAACACTAATGCGGTTAGAAGTAACTTAAAGATGTCCATCTATGATAAAAAAAATATATCTAAACTAGAATACAGTAAAACCTGTCTCATGTGACCTTCCAAAGGATCTTTGAAATAAGATCACTTAAGACAGGTGGTCACTAAATACAGGTGTAATTGATATAAAATGCACTGTGAAGGGAAATTTAAATTTAGGTCACATAATACAAGTGATTGCTTAATAGAGGTGGTCACTTAAAGCAGGTTATAAACACAAAACATTACCAGTGTACTTAACCCGAGTTCTAAAGAGAAACTGGAAGAATGTCTCCATAGGACACAGATATCCTTGCTTCCAGCTAAAGTAAACAGGGGCATAACTCCATAGGACACAGATATCCTTGCTTCCAGCTAAAGTAAACAGGAGCATAACTCCATAGGACACAGATATCCTTGCTTCCAGCTAAAGTAAACAGGGGCATAACTCCCAAATGAAAAAGTGGTTAACAGTCTGTCAAGCACTTTTTGGCTTAAAAAAATTAGGAAATCAGGAGTGTTTTTAGTTAAAAATCAGGAGATTATCAGGAATTTTTTTTATATAAAAAGTGATAAAACCATACAAAAAAAACCCAAAAAGACCACCTTCCTCCCCTCTAAGTAAGAGCTTTCAGGCCATAATATATAAATTTACACATGGTGCTTTTGATTCCAGATGAAGGTCATTATCAGAATGTCAGACTGTAATTGGCAGGCTAAAAGGTCTTACTTAGGCCATTTTCCTCACCTCCTTTTATTGATGAGATGCTTTACCCTAAAATAATTTCAACATATTATTATGTTGTTTTTTTTTTGTGGGGAAAAAGTTCAAAATCAGGAGTTTATCTAACAAATTCATGAAAAAATCAGGAACAGCTCAAAATCAGGAAAAATAAGGAAAATCAGGAATCGCTTGACAGACGTTAAAATAGGAAATCAAACTTGACCTTCCTGTTGTGGTCCTTGAACTTAAATTTCAAATTTTTTGCTTAAGTCAACATAAGTTATTGAGTAAAAACCAAATGTGGGACATACAGACATGGCTAAAATTTATTATCCCTGGCTTCGTGTCAGGCTTGACAGAAATGCTTCAGGATAGTACAATATCAATGCCCACGGGTAGACACGTAGATAACTGATAATGCCTCCGAAGCCTAGAGGTAGGGACATAATAAACATTAGATTTGATACAAAGTTATTAATTTTTTTCCAACTTCGGAGCTGGTTCTATGTTAAGCTCTGCTCGTAACTCGTCCAAATTTTTCTCCCAATGTTTTTCCCAGTACACTGCCATTAAGAAATTAGCATTCCTTCCACATCTAATGGCCCAGGGAAGATAAGTATTTAAATATTGCTGTCTGTTTCTGAAATATAAGAAAAATTGTTTGTTTGTTAGTTTGTTTTATGGCGTTAAATGCCACTTTCAACAATATTTCAGTTATTTATATCGTGGTGGTCAGTTTTATTGGTGGAGGAAACCGGAGGTCCTAGAGAAAACCACCGACCTGTCGCAAGTCACTGACAAATATCACATAATGTTGTACACCTCGCCCTGATCGTGATTCGAACTCACAACATCAGTGGTGATAGGCACTGATTGCATAGGTAGTTGTAAATCCAACTACCATACAATCATAGCCGAAGGCCCATAAGAAAAATTGTAATTATTTATCATCATAGTAAATTATTGTTGTTCAAAGCCAAGTGATCAATATATCATGGCGAGAACAAGATACGTTTCCATGAGATGATGATGTCTGCTTTGTACGTTGGATTTTCAAAGTGAAACAATAGTCCAGGGGGTAGACATGGCTTTCCACACAAACACATTATCCCAATTCTAAGCCAACCGGTCTTTTCTTTTAATTATTAATTCTGCACGCTTATTAGAGAAGCAACAATTTTCTAGTCTTTGGTTTCACTGGGTCGGGGCACAAACTCACAAGCCACAACAATCAGGGTGAGCATTACCCATGTGGTCCATTTTATCATAATAAATTTTTCCCATAATCTGTATAAAATTTTAATTTTGTAACAACCTTTTAATTTTCTAGTTGCTATAAAATTATCCTCTGATTTTTTACAATGTTCGAATATACATGTATATCTACAACTTAAAAGAAAATAATATTTAAATTCTTTGTCATTTCTGTAGTTTTTGCTAGAACGGGTTCCAATTTGTCTGTCATAAGGGAAGTAACTCTTATAAAAAATGTATCATTTCCAAATCAAATCTGCAATGTACAATAGGTGCATTGCAAAGATTTACCAATGAAATGTTGGTTTGGTTTATGGTGTTTTAATGCTACTTTCAACAATATTTCAGCTATATCACAGAGTTCTTGAAATTTTTTTGGTTGTGTCAGACATTCGGACTGACAACCTTCAAGATTTTGTCAGTCCGAACAAACTTTTGTCAGTCCGAACATTTATAAATAAAATATTATATTAACTTGTTTTTAGCCTTGTGTTTTTTGCATGATTTCACTAGTATTTATGCATTTATTCAGATTCAATTAATAATAACATCATTTGACCATCTAACAAGATNATATCATGGTGGTCAGTTTCATTGGTGGAGGAAACTGGAGTACTCAGAGAAAACCACCGACCTGTCGCAAGTCACTGACAAACTTTATCACATAATGTTGTATAGAGCACACCTCACCATGAACGGGATTAAGCTCACAACCTTAGTGGTGATAGGCACTGATTGTACAGGTAGTTGTAAATCCAACTACCATACGATCACGAACATGACGGCCCCTATAAGGTTAATGGGTTTGACTTGTAGTATATTGTACTCTTACATTAAACATACATAAATCTACTAAAGAGGTTTATAATATGCAGGGAGTATCACATTCTCTAAACATGTTATCCACGATGGTAAGGTCAGGCTTTGAGAGGGCACTTCATATCTGCCACCTTAGGGACACACTGAGCAGTTCTGTGGGATCCAGCCCTGCGAACCGTCACTAATACTCAGTATTACAGAGTATGTGACTCATAGGTAGGTTGTACACAAAACTTACATTGGCCCTAGTCTAAGGGGTCCAAAAAACTTACATTGGCCCTAGTCTAAGGGGTCTAAAAAATTTACATTGGCCCTAGTCTAAGGGGTCCAAAAAACTTACATTGGCCCTAGTCTAAGGGGTCTAAAAAACTTACATTGGCCCTAGTCTAAGGGGTCCAAAAAACTTACATTGGCCCTAGTCTAAGGGGTCCAAAAAACTTACATTGGTCCTAGTCTAAGGGGTCCAAAAAACTTACATTGGCCCTAGTCTAAGGGGTCCAAAAAACTTACATTGGCCCTAGTCTAAGGGGTCCAAAAAACTTACAATGGCCCTAGTCTAAGGGGTCCAAAAAAAGCTCCTAGAGCACACATAGGAAGTCCTGTCTGTATAGCTTCAACCCATTTTACTGCCACTTCTCCTAACATATGTGGTGGCATCCCCAAAATAGAATGGAATAAATCATGTGTTTGTCTGTATCGTAACATCACGTACTTTAATTCTGGATCATCAACGAAATGGACAGGTAATCTGGCATCGGGAGAAAAACCCTGAAATATACATAAAAAGCTATTTTATAAAAGAAGTGAGAGATTGTTGTTTATCACCAAGTGAGCAAATTTGTCAGCTATATCATAGTAAAAACAAGCTACATTTCATAGTGCTAACTCACTGAAACATAGACATGTAGTTACATTAAGACACATGGCTCTTAATCTTTATGTAGTGTGCTTAGTAAAGAAGAAACAAAGATCAATTTTATAGTACTTGGTTTAACCTGACCATGTCTCGACCCCAAGATCTACTACACTTCAAGCGAGCAGTGTGGTAGATCATGATTTCAAATAAAGTCCTATGGTCAACTTTTTGTTTTCTGTGGATAGAGAAAAAGTTTTGCTTGAAATTTCTTTAAAATAGTATAACAATATCCAACATCTACAAGAGGATATCAATTTACATGGTAAAAGTATTTGAACTCTGCCTTGATTGCTATTTCACTCTGTATTTGCCATAAATGATCTGATTGTTTGATGTTTGATGGTGTTAATGCCACTTTCAACAATATTTCAGTTCTATTGTGGTGGCAAGTTTTCTTGGTGGAGGAAGCCGGAGGACCTGGAGAAAACCACCGACCTGTTGCAAGTCACTGACAAACTTTATCACATAATGTTGTACACCTCGCCCTGATGGCATAGGTAGTTGTAAATCCAACTACCATACGATCACGGCCACGACGGCCCATTGTTGTAAATGATCTGATTGGCAGAAATAATTGGTCACAAAATTATAACCAGCCTTGTCAGAACCTCAAATTAACGGAAAATGTGTAAATGAAACATTAAATCCAGTCTTCGTTAATTTAACCTGTCTAATGTGAACACCTGTTTATTTCAAACGAAAATTTTACTAAATTGCTTTGCACACTACAAGTGATCAGATTGGCTGAAAAAAGGTCATATCCATATTTATCATATCATTATATATTCATGACAAAAGGTTACTAACATGTGACACATAGTGGGGTCTCCTCAGATCTCCCATGCCATGACACATAGTGGGGTCTCCTCAGATCTCCCATGCTGTGACACGTAGTGGGGTCTCTCCTCAGATCTCCCATGCCATGCCACATAGTGGGGTCTCCTCAGATCTCCCATGCCATGACACATAGTGGGGTCTCCTCAGATCTCCCATGCCATGACACGTAGTGGGGTCTCTCCTCAGATCTCCCATGCCATGACACGTAGTGGGGTCTCTCCTCAGATCTCCCATGCCGTGACACACAGTGGGGTCTCTCCTCAGATCTCCCATGCCATGACACGTAGTGGGTCTCTCCTCAGATCCCCCATGCCGTGACACGTAGTGGGGTCTCTCCTCAGATCTCCCATGCCGTGACATGTAGTGGGGTCTCTCCTCAGATCTCCCATGCCGTGACACGTAGTGGGGTCTCTCCTCAGATCTCCCATGCCATGACACGTAGTGGGGTCTCCTCAGATCTCCCATGCCGTGAGACGTAGTGGGGTCTCCTCAGATCTCCCATGCCGTGACACATAGTGGGGACTCCTCAGATCTCCCATGCCGTGACACATAGTGGGGACTCCTCAGATCTCCCATGCCATGACATGTAGTGGGGTCTCCTCAGACCTCAGATCTCCCATGCCGTGACACATAGTGGGGTCTCCTCAGATCTCCCATGCCGTGACACGTAGTGGGGTCTCCTCAGATCTCCCATGCCGTGACATGTAGTGGGGTCTCTTCAGATCTCCCATGCCATGACACACAGTGGGGTCTCTTCAGATCTCCCATGCCATGACATGTAGCGGGGTCTCCTCAGATCTCCCATACCATGACACACAGTGGGGTCTCTTCAGATCTCCCATGCCGTGACACATAGTGGGGTCTCCTCAGATCTCCAATGCCATGACACACAGTGGGGTCTCCTCAGATCTCCCATGCCGTGACACACAGTGGGGTCTCCTCAGATCTCCAATGCCGTGACACACAGTGGGGTCTCCTCAGATCTACCATGCCGTGACATATCAGTAAATGGAAGTAAGTGAGAGATATGAATTTCATAAGATTGAGTTTTACTGCACTTACATATTTACTAAGAAAATTCCAGTATGTTTTACTGCACTTTCTACATTTTTACTGACAAAATACAAGTATTTTGTACTGCACTTACATTTTTACTGAGAAAATTCCAGTATTTTTTACCAAAGGTTTCCTCAGGTAAACTTCCTAAGTATTCAATAGACAGTGTAGAAGTATTTATCTCTGGTTCCTCACTGGAAATTTAAAACTTCATAAAATTAATTATTTAAAATATATAACTCAATTTGACTAGACAACAATTCTCATATCATTTATGTTGATATACAATATAGGTGTGGAGTCATATTTCTTAATATCTATTGATTGATTTTTGGTGTTTAATGCCACTTTCAGCAATATTTCAGCTATATCATGGCGACCAGTTTTAGTGCTAGAAGAAGCCAGACTACCCGGAGAGAACCACCAATCATGGGCAAGCAACTGGTAAACTTGATCACTTGCGGCTGCGAGTTGAGTGCACCCTTTTTTGTAATTTACAAAACCAGGCCCGAACCCATGCCGTATTGGTGATAGGCTTGTATGAGTTGTTACAAAAAATGTAGGTAATATAACTACCTAACTCATTGAGCCACCCGGGCTCTTCTTAATATCAGGAACGGCATCGGTGATATAATGGTTAGAATGATTGCCTCAATCGTGAATTTGAGCCTCGATCGGGTCAAACCAAAGAATATAAAAATAGTATTTGCTGCTTTTTTAACATTCAAAAACTCCACCTGATTAGTGAATACTACTTATCTGTGAAGACAGCTCAACTAATACTATACACCAACATACTTTCCTGTTGAATTGTCTGAACTGTTGAAACATACAGATGTAGAAGGTAAGAAACTGTCATGGAATCTCCCGGTTAATGCCAGGTGGAGTCACAGTCAAACTCATGTGGATCAAGGCTGAGATCCCCACTGATACAACTGGAAAGGTACCCACCCTAGCCCTAAAAAGAAGCACCTGTCTTCTTCCACGTGGAAAATAAATGCATTGTACTTAAGCCAGTGGAAGGCAAAACGGAATCAAGCTTTTGTTAGTTTAAAAGCAGATGCACATGCACAGATAGAGAATCAATCAATACAAGTAGACAGAAGTCACAACATAGACTGACCAGCATTGAAGTCAAGATCAGATCCAGAACACATATTCAAATGAAGTTGTACAAAAGAGGGAGTGGTCCACACAAAGTAGAAAACACATTAGAGGGAGGCCGTTAATGTCCATTAAATATCATAGCGAGTCACAGAATCCCTAGAAAACAGTTTCTACAGTACATAGTCCATATATACCAGAACTGATGTGCAATAAAACTATTTACCGGGACTGAGTCATACTTAGAGGCCTTTGACCCAGATGACCCAACATACGACAGATATATAAACCTTAGCAACTGACCACCAACACTGATTCAACAACATCAGGAGCGTCGTTTACAAAAAGCTAGAAGAAAACAGTCCCCACAGATGTCATCAGTCTGCAATACTAACAGATAATAGCCGGGTAAGAAAACTAATTAACTAACTTTCCACGAAGCACACAGTATTAATGAGTAAGAACAAATACTGGTTGTCTTGGATTCAGAAATTCAGAATAATATGTGCGAATGGAGTGACGTGTCTATTTCAGTCAGCTATCACTATAAAGATCCAATTAAACGTGTTGGTCTTGTACAAAGTGGATATCATCATTATCATATCACCATTTCATTGAATGCAACTTGTTCTTGCCATAATATAGCTGAAAAATTGTTCATTTGGGGTGAAGCAACAATCATTCACTCACTCACTCACCTGAATATACCAAAGTTCAGTGTAAAACAAACCAAACGTTTTCAAATCGTCAAATTTACACAAGTTTAACCGAAACACCTGCCACTTCGCAACACAAAATATGTTCTCATTGATTTTCGATAAAGATTGTTACTATTTTATGGTGTTCAACGCCACTTTCAACAATATTTCAGTCATATCGTGACGGTCAGTTTTATTGGTGGAGGAAATCAGAGGACCCGCAGAAAATCACCGACCTGTTGCAAGTCCCTGACAAACTGTATCACTCAGATTTTTGGTGATGATTTTTTGTTTCAAATGCTTACTTAATTATCTGTCTACCAACTGGATCTTCTAACATTTTCTGTTTAATTCTTTTCAGAGCAAAATGTCCAGTTGTCTCCCCTAGCGTGGCTATCATATCTGAAAAAAATGAAGAAAAAAAATGTTTAGTTATCTCCCCTGATCTTAATATAAATGGATTTTGTCAATGACCTGATAAGTCACAGCTTTTCATTTTGTTTCTGTTTCTAGTTCAATTTATGGGTGTTTAACGCCACTTTCAACAATATTTCAGATATATTGTGACAGTAAGATTTCTAGGTTGAGGAAAACCTTTGTTTACATGGAGAAACCCATCAACCTGCTGCAAGTTACCATATTTTACAGAAATAATTGCATAGCTTGTCTAGATGAGTCCTGAACTCATGACTTTGTGTTTGGGACTCACCATTTTCTTACAAACAATAACAAGGGATGTCCTAGTGGAACTCATGACTTTGTGTTTGGGACTCACCATTTTCTTACAAACAATAA
>MJUT01043463.1:48329-61186 GCA_002080005.1 Gigantidas platifrons
ATAATAATAAACTATGTACATTGATCTGGATAAGTCAAACCTTTACACCCCTTAGGCGATTTATGTGCTAGAGCAAAACGTTTCCAGGGCTCCTGTAATTGTATTTATAAATAAACTGCTACCCAAACTATTTAAATGCACCCATCCTCTAAAAGTGCTGACTTAGCTTTTATATCCGGATATCTCACGTAACACCCACCATTCCGAAGAACGCAAGTCGCCATTGCATTATTTAATCTTAGACGGCATTTTTCCATTGATCCAACATTTTTTGCATACCTCCAGTTAATCCTGGGCAGAATTTGTGAAAAAATTAATATACAATTCGGTAATTTCTTCTGGACCCAGTCAATTTCATCTTTATATTTTTTTCTAAGGTCTCTTTGACCTATTCGACCAATATCATTTCCCCCCAGATGAATCAATGTGAATACAGGTACATCTTCAAATTTACACATTATTCGCACCTGATTTCTTAATCTATCCAGTGTTAGCCCGGACCTGCCCTGCCACCACAATCGCATTCCAACTCTTTCCAAACCTAAATGGACACCCCCAGGGCTTCTCCGTGCATCCATAAAGGCCTGTTTAACGATAGAGGAACCAACTAACCATACATTGAGGTATTCCCCTGTGACGTTTAGAAGTCCTGAATATAATTATAATTAATGATTAAATTTAATGACACACATAACATTTACAACACATTCAGCAAACTCTTAGGTAACCTTAGAATGCGTTGGATTTCCATCTTCCCATACGCTTTATTTCCTCATCAGATCTTCCGTCTGCACATAAAACCGTGGCCATTCCAATGCGGAATGAATGGTTTTCATAACCCTGTGCTGGAATATTTAAATAAGCTAACGCCTTCTTTAATACTGCATTAAACTGATACCTACTTAGTGGTGTTTTATCAAAGTGACAGAAAAGTGAACCAGAACAAGACCGCCTTACCAATAGATATTCCTTCAATTGTTTTACCGGACAAACATTTAGGTCCCTTTGTGAGGGGACAACCACTGTTGTTCCCCTACCTAACTGATCGGTCTTGGAGGATGGGACCCATACCTCCACCCTATCAGGAAACATAGTGATATCTTGAAGCCTTATAAAATGTTCAGCTTTACTTTGAGAGTCCTTTGTAATCTCGCCTATCCTAAAAAGGCCATGAAACGTGATAGAAAATGCTGCAGAAAACAGTTTTGATTCATAAACTGACTTAATACATACAGCTGGAGTAACTTTAATAATTTTTGCTAATAAATCCCTAGATATGGGCAATCTTGCATATTTGCTAGGTCTTGACCTTTTGAAACCCTCTAGTATTTTCACAATCACAAATGTCTGTGTCACATCTTCAAAATTATTCAGTTTATTGAAAAAGCTTATGCCTGCAACATATGATCTGACAGTTGTATAAGCATATCCCATTTTACTCATATAAGCTAAGTAGAACGAAAATTCAGTTGTCAAAATCGGCCAGACATGTTTTAATGGAATTCATCTCTAAACCTTGTAAAGGAGTCCAATCCTCTTTGATAAACAGAAAGAGTGTTTAGAGAAACAGAATTATGAGTAAGTCTTAAAACTTGAGACTTGAAATTAAGCTCCAGAATGTCGAAGGGATTTTCTCTGAATCCTTTGAAGCCCTTGGCGCTAACCTGTGAAATATGTGAGACTGAAAACGAGAAAGGGAATCTGCTATTTCGTTTTCGGCACCCGGTACATGTTCCGCCTTAAATTGAATATTGCTCTGCATGGTAGCTAAAACTAATGGGCGTATCAGTTGCATAACGCGTTTTGACTTTGAAGTTCTTTTATTGATAATTGAAACTAAAGCGGAATTGTTGGTTCTAAATAAAATATTTTTATTTTGATAATTAGGGCCCCAAATAAGCAATGCCATAAGTATTGGAACAAGTTCTAGAAACGTGATATCCCTCATAACGTCCGGTCTTTACCACTGGCATGGCCACCTTAACTGTGCCCATTTGCCTTCTGCATAAGCACCGCACCCAAGATATTCACACCTCGTGCTATCTGTAAACAGCTGCAGTGTTTCATTATTTACCCATTATTTTTCTGGGAAATAAACAACCCCATTGAAATTTTCTAAAAATTGAAGGCACAATTGGGCATCGCATTTCATTTCAGTGTTTATTGTGACTTTGTAGTACGGCCTTTTAACCTTAATAGAAGCCAAAATGTAATAAAAACGCTTAATAAATGCTCTAGACGAGGGTAGTGCTTTAGTGCAAAAAGCCATTAAACCAGTAAGGGACTCCAAATGTTTAACTTTCACTTTCTTTTTCAGAATTATGGGTTGTAACATTGACCTAAGCTTATCAATCTTTTCTTGTGGAATACGCATCACCATTAAAGGCGTATCGATCTCAAACCCCAAATATCGAAGAACAGTAGTTGGACCTGTTGTTTTATTTTCTGCCAATGGCACTTCAATTTTTTTTTTGCTAATGAGATAAAACCGTCCTTCAGTAAATGACAGTCTGACGAGGAACTACTTCCCGCAAAGAAAAAATAATCTAAATAATGATCAATCGTGTTTAATCCTGTTTCTTTTACAACAGCCCATTGCAAAAAACTAGAAAAATTCTCAAACAAGGAGCACGACAATGAACAGCCCATTGGGAGGCATTTGTCAATATAGAACTTTCCATTAAAATAAATACCTAAAAGGTCAAAATCTGAAGGCGAGACAATAAGCAGGCGGAAAGCCGATTTTATATAAATTTTTTCCACAAAGGGCCCCTTTTCCTAAGTTTGAAATCATTGTAATTACTTTGTTAAATGATGAATATTGGACTCGACACAATTCGAGGTCTATAAAGTCATTAACACTATTTCCCAGTGGATGCGACAAGTTTGTAATTAACCGCCAAGTCCTGTCGTCCTTCGGTGTTAATCCTATGGGAGATACCCTTATATTAGAAATAGGTTTTTTGGTGAAGGGGCCCAACATTCTACTCATTTTTACCTCTTTTAAGAGTTTATTTAATGCGTAATATTTGTTATATTCAGCGGATAATAAATTTCTTGACATAACGGAAATGCGGGGGCCATTATATTGAAGTCTAAAGCCATTCTTAAACCCGTTTACTAATTCAATTTTCACATCTATTTCCTTTGTCCCATAACCGGGCTAGTAAATCGTGGTCTTGGTGAGACGCCATTCCGGTTATTGTTAACATGTCTTGGGGTAAATTGTCTTGAAAATCTGTTAATATTAAATTGAGAATTACCCTGTCTTATATTTTGAAATTGGGGTCTCTGAAACTCCGTTACTCGCCCCGTGCTTTGGTGGGGACAATTTACAAGTGAATGAGACCCTTCACATCTTAAGCATGCATGATACAGAATTGCCTATGGCAATATCCGCCATAGTTAAAAGCGTAACATTTTGAGCCAACTGGGCTCCCCCTATTGACCACAGTTGAATTTCCAATATTAAAAGCTCCACCCGAGCCATAGATTTTTCCCGAATTATTCATGTATAGTAACCAAAGCTCAGTATCCACAACAGCCCACGAGCTTGAAGGATTAAGTGCTTTTCTCAACCTAAATTGTTCATCGTAATGAACCCAACCATGACCTGCTGATCTTTTTGCACCAAGTCTGATCGTATACATGTACTTTAATAATTCATTACAGCGATCTTTGTGGACAGAGCAAAAGATACCAATGAAATTAATGAAGGCGTCAGGCCATATTTCAACATTTGTTTCCTGATTTTTTGGATTACTAGCTCCCCATTAACAACAGCGACCGTCTGTTCCCCGTTCTCATACTGATTTTTCTCCTATAAACTACTCATTTCGACATATTCGCCCTTTATAATTTTTTCTTTAACCTGGTGTGAAATTCCAAAACCCAGTGAATTTTCTATACTATCAACTGATTTAGGAGCCCCCAGGTTAGTATGTATAGGGTTAACGCTAATGCTTGGAACAAAGGCCGATTCATGAGGACTACCCTGATCTACTGTAACAAAAACCTCACCTACTGACGCCTCAACATTAACGTCTGCCTGACTTGAACCACTGGGGTTGGCTTCGTCCTGAATTCCATTGGCTTCCCTTCGGATTCGCTTTTTATTTTTGGAAGATTCAACAGACGCCTTCGACATTTCCGCACATTCTCTGGCTACGGCAGATTCAACTCTTTTCCTTGTGGATTTTGCTCTGAGCATTTTGTCTCACCTACAGAGAAGAAAAAAAAAGATAGATACATTCACTAATTTGTGGCATTTGAAATTATGAATCCAAACTTATATGGCTATTGTCAGCTAAAACAGTCAAATATTATTTATATGTATTATACATTTTATTAAATCTTTTTCTACTACAATCAAAACATATATTTTTTTTTAACCGTTAGAAACTAGTACAGGATAATTGTCAACTGAAGACTTCCTCTTGATTTTATGCTTTGCCCCCCTTTTCGTGTGATAAACTGTATATCATTCATATCTTATAAGTTATTGTGTGTGAAGTTTATCTTCATTTAGTTATGTTTTAAAACAAACATAAACAATGTATAAATCTGTAATTCTTCAGCCCAACTTCGGGCGACTTTTTTTTTTAAACATATTTTATTTTCAAATATATACAATAGGATTGAACACAAGTTTTACAACTTATATGAAGTTCTCTCCAGTAACATACAAACATAGGTCTGACAGAGAACATGACGGATAATAAGTGTATAATCATTTATGGCATAGCAAAATTAAACATTAACAGATAAGTAAAATGGTGGGGGGGTATGTTACTTCAGTGAATCGCCTACTGTTCTTAATGAATGTCTGCACTGCTTTCGATAACAATATATTTTGGGCTTGGGTTTTATTAGAATCTCCAAATAGTAAAATTATAATATTAAAATTATGGTGGTGCAAAAAATGAAAGAGAACTGTCCTCTGTTCGATATACAAGCGACAGTTCAAGACTTGATTGTGTGCGTGCCATGTGAGTAGCGGTGACCGTGGATTCTTGGAATCCAAGTTTTCTATGAATAATAATAGTAATCATAAAATGTAGCAAACACAATATACTGAAATAGCGAAATTATTAATATTTTTTTGAAATAAAATTGCTTAAAATGTAGGACGCTTTTGACCGTCTGCATCGTGCATGGCATTTTTTTTTTTAAATTCACGCAGATAAATCATTAAATTACAGTAACTTAAACGAAATAAGATACAACATGCATATTACAAGTAAGAAATTAAAAATTCTCAGGAGATTGACAACTGATGGCATTCGATCAAACCAGATTTCGTAATTTATATTCTTTATATCCAATTTCCACGTTCGTCTGCTTCGAGTCGGAGAAGGAAAGTATTCCCAGGATGCAATTTTTTGTGACGAATCCCCGAAAGGGTCATACTAAAATAATACGCAACATTCCGATTACTACGGATAAATTAATTCATGAAATAGTCATAAATTCTAATATATTTAATCTTAGTGACACAGACGTTGTCATGTGTATAATATTAGTTATTAAAAAAGGGCCTATGACCATAACCATTATCTTAATATTAGATAGTATACAAGACCATAGTACAGGCATAATTTAGTGGAACAATAGTTAACTGTTAACCTAATGATATTGTCAGTACCATCTTACGTCATCTGTACTCAACTGACAGAATACAAGGTGCTGATCTGTTTGAAAGATATGACGAGACGGTTCTATAAAAAAAATCCTTGATTTAATAGTTTGGTACTCCGTAAGATGACGTTGTGAAAAGTATAAATGCAGACTGCAAGCTCGTGCGTAGCGTGTGATTTGTGAAATATAAACCCCTATGCGGGAGATGTTGGTACATTACTCTAAAGGTGTGAAAAATGTATAATGCACAATTGAAGTTGTCTCTTTTGTCCAAAGTCTGGTATCAAGTTAATCATTGGAGTCAAATTTGAGGTAAAACGGTATACAACGTCTATTTTGAGAATCAAGTCGGGAATGTGCAAAAGATCTATAGGTACAACATGTATAACATAAGAACTAAGATACATACTTTCTCCAAAAGTGGGTTTAAAACAGTAAAAGATATCTGGGATCAAAATAGTAAAACATTTGTAAATTCCACTGAAATTTTCAATAGACTGCGTGATAAAAGAAACTGGATTGCCGAATACAGCCGTATAAAAGCATCATTTTCTCATGAACTACTCCTCATGCTCAAATCAGACAACATTAACCAAGAAAATACTAAAAGCTATGTATTTACAGTGAAAAATACATGCGAATTTATGACAAATGATAATATTCTAGAAAATAAAAAACTTCTCCTTAAAGATATACAGTATTTTTTTGCAACAGAAAATATTCCAATATGTCAACAAAAATGGGAAATTCATTTCGGAGTAAAATTACCATGTGAAGAAATATGGGGTAGACATTTTAACAATCTCGCAAATAGAAAATCCAAACAATTACAATGGAAAGCGCTACATAGAATAATATATACAGAAGAAAGGTTACAAAAGATGAATAAATCTGCAAATGGTAGTTGTCATTTCTGTAAAGACCCCGAAAATTTAATGCATCTTTTTATCAACTGTAAATTGGTAGATAGTGTGTGGGCAGAAATTTTCCAAAAAATAAATGAAATTTATGAACAAAATGAAATTAAAACTATATCAAAATCAGAAAATACGATAATTTTAGGAATAAGTCATAGAGACGACGAAATTAACGCAATAGTTAATACTATTTTGACAACCACAAAGTGGATTATTTGGAAAGAATGAAATGTTGCTATAAATGTTGTTCTCCAAATGTTTCAAGAATATGTAGATTTTGTTTAGCAAGTGGTACAAATATGAAACAAATAATAGACGATTCCTTCTTCCAAAGGCGTTCAAAGGCAACTCATCAGTACCAGATAAACATGATCCAGCAAAATTCAGCATATTCTCAGATGTTTGGCTTAAAATTCGATTCTCCTCTGAATAATTTGGATTATTTTCATACAAGTACAATGCTTCCCCCTGATATCATGCATGATTTACTTGAAGGAATTGTTCCACTTGAAATTAAATTATCAGTTGAAAATTTTATTCAGAATGGTTTTTTCTCTTTAGATGATTTAAATTCAAAAATAAGGACATGGAATTATGGACCTCTAGATATTCTTGACAAGCCACCAATTCTGAATAAACAAATTGAAGTTAAAGGCAATGCAGCAAGTAACTGGTGCTTACTGAGAATGTTACCAATGATGATAGGTTGTTTTATTCCCATAGGGAATGAAATATGGGAGATGCTTATGCTATTAAAGGACATTGTAGACATAGTTTTTGCACCAAAATTGACGAATAGGCATGTCTCAATTTTAGACACTATCATTAAGGAACACCACAACTTGTATCTAGAGCATTTTGGAGATATTGGATTGAAACCAAAACATAATTTTTTAATTCACTATCCTCGTCTTATCATTGAGTATGGACCTCTGATTAGAGCATGGTGCATGCGATTTGAGGCAAAGCACCATTATTTCAAAAGAGTTGCACAGAGGCTACAGAATTTTAAAACTTTTTTTATCTACCCTGGCCAATAGACATCAAATGAAAAATTGTTATAAAACAACATCAAGCAGATTTTTTAAAAAAGGAGATAGACATTTCAAAATCATCGGAAATATCTCTTGATGATCTAAGCGATGATATTGTTGATTTATTGATTGAGAGGGGATTAGTAGACAGGGTACATGAATGTAAAAGTGCCAAAATTCAAGGACTTAATTATAGGAAAAATATGATATTAGTTCACAATATCGACCAACATGGAGATATAATTGTTGGTAAAATTGTAAAACTCTTCGTTCATGATCAGACTTCATATTTTTATATAAGACAGTTTCTGTCAAATTTGGATCAACACACAAGGAGTTACATAATGCATGAGCAAAATAAATTTTCCTTAGTATCATTGTCTGATTTGGCAGATTGCTACCCTCTTTCGTTCTACAAATTCAATGGAAGGAAACACTACGTTGTAAAACATTTGGTTTTTAATGAACAGGAATATTTGTTATAAAAATGGTATGTTGACCTTCGTTTACTTTTGTTTAATTATGTTGATATAATTAGGCAAATTCTGTTCTGTGACTAAAATTGTCCTGACAACAGAGGGGACATTTTCCTTTTGTGATTTATTACAAAGAAATTAGTAATTTAAGTATAACAAAAGTGGTCTAATATGAGGGGAATACTATAAGAAACACAAGACTAGCATAAACAGAACGCAGATCATATATCTGTTGACTTGACATACAAATGTAACACTCTGTAGTAAAGCTAGGTAATTTGAACTCGCAATGATGGCAATTGTTTGCGATGACTATATGGGAGCAGGACATTAGCCCCCCGGATAATAGCCCCCTGGACAATAGCCCCCTTAGGACAATTGCTCCCCACAAAATTTTTTTTCTGTACACACACTGGGATAAGTAGAAAAAGCAACCCTTTACTTCTGACTCTATGAACTCCATTGCACTATACTTTCACTTCAAAATACACTCCTATTTAAGCCAGTTCTAAGTTTGTACTTTTTCTCAAAAAAATTTTTAATTATTAATCTTTGTACTTAGCTTTGATCATTGTTTAACCAAATTCCTTTTTATATTTTTTCTTTGAAGACAAATTTTGTAAGGTAATTAAACTTAATTGGAAAATCGTTAAACTCTATCTAAAAATAAAATATCTAAAATAATAAGAGAAAGTTATTTTTAGCATAGCTTGTCCAAGTTGTATAATCCTTTTGATGATTAAGGGGACAATTGTCCGAGGGTGGGGGGGGCTATTGTCCTAGACCCGACTATATACATTCTGCTTTTCTTATAACAGTAGTTATAATACCCCAAAAGTAAAATATCAGGTAATTATAACATTTCGTGGCACGTGAATGTATTTAGGGTCAACACCTACAAAATACAAAAGATTTTTTTAATACAATGTAAATAAATATTAAATAATGTTTTTTATATTTTTCAGGTTCTGGAATTGTTGCTGATTTTCAATAACCATAAGAAAAAAGTCAAACTAGACAACACAAACAATCTGTGCAATTTGGTAAATATAACATTTAATCTAAAGACAGAGGATTATTTCTTGCAAGTCTTCGATACAGATTTTGAAGAATTTGTAGACTTAGATACTGACGATGATGTAACCAATAAATGTAGGATTAATATTGTTTTAAAGAAGAAAGAGGTATTGCAGGAACTTACCCTTCCAGAAACAAATAGAAAGCAAGATGATACAGAGTCTTTAACAGCATCAAGTAGCATACATGTTACCACGCCTCCTTCATGTAGCAGACATTTAACTCCATCTTCCTCATCTAGCAGACCTGTAACTCCGTCTGCATCAAGCAGACCTGTAACTCCGTCTACTACAGGACAATACGAATCGACTGAAACCTTGGCAAATGGAAAACAACTCTTACGTTGAAACCCCTAAACGAGTCCATCCATTTCCTCGGGTTGTAAATATTCCAGCAGATAAATTCTCAACATTGACAAGTAGTGTTCTAAGATCGAAAAGTCAAATGCCTTGGAAGGTGAAGCAGGAGATTTTAGATACTTTGTCAAATTATATATATCAGTTCACTGCATATCCATCAATGAAACAAAGAGAAAGTGTGGCAAAGGCTTTGGTGGATCCGTATCCCCATCTATGGGAAACTGTAGGTTCTGGATATGATGGATGGGCAGAAAAAATTAACAACAAAATGAAAAAATTGAGGACAGACCTTCAATCTATAAAACAAGAAGTAAGAATGAATAAACGAAAACAAAATGAAAAAAAACGGCCCTGGGAAGAAAGCAAAGACAGCAAAACGAGGAGAACTGAATTATGCACCAGACCATATTGAAGGGGAGGACACTGATAGCCATGAAAAACATAAAGAGATTATGCAAAAGGAAATTAAGAAGCTTCGCCCAGATAACTCCTTGCTGAATCAAAGTATGGAAGCTACATTCAGCTATAGACGTCAGTTCATTAAAGATTCACCAAAATTCTTAGACATTAAAGAAGCATACCCAGCACTGTTTACGGTAGATGGGCAGTTGGATGAATTTCAGAGACTTACAAATATAGATATTAAAGCTACTTTTGCAAAGGAATTGCTCAAAATAGGAAGAACCATTTATCGAGTCGCAGAAAACAAGACTGGCAAGAACAAAACTGCAAAGGCAAATCAAATTGAAAAGATTATTACTGAAATGAAAGAAGAAAATCAAGATGTTACGTCTGAAAAAGAAATGTACAATACAGCTATTGCAGGAATGCTGCTATTGCCACTCTTGCTGAATGAATCACCAGAGGACTTAATTATTTATGGAAAGGTAATACATTTACAAACATAATCACGATAATATAAAAACCAGAAGCTTTTATGTTAATCACTCTTTTCTTTCATAAAGTCAAACGAAATGGGTATGGTTCTTGTTTCCTTACAGATAATATACAGTTGGGTGATTGACATAGCATCATTGAAATACTTAACCTACAATTGTATTGTTATTTTTTACCCCCCCCCCCTCCCCCGCGACAACGGTGAAGAGACATAGTAATAGCGGCCGTCTGTCCGTCTGTCTGTCTGTCCATCCGTCACACTTTCTTGTTTACGCGATAACTTGAGTAAACATGGATAGATAGATTTGAATAACTTTTTGCATGTGGCTTGTAATTATCATTATCTTGGATGGGTTCCTACATGGAAATATTTGAAACAAGGGTTTTGGAGGAAAATGTTAGTTTTTGGTTGAAAAATCACTAATTTTGAGAATTGTGTCTTGTTTATGTGATAACTTTAGTAAACATGGATAGATTTGAATAATCTGTGCATGTGGCTTGTAAGTATGTTATACATTAAGACTGCAAGGCTGCTTTCTATAAATATATAAAACTAAATATTATGCAAGTGTGGGGGATACGTCGCGCATTCATGCGCTAGGCGGTTCTTTTATTACAACAAGAACTGTTTCAGATAAAGTTCAGATGAAAAAACAGTCCTCCCGAAACAACACGTTTTTTAGTTACACTAAATTGAACCATGTCATTCATGCATTTTGTTTACATATATTGACAAGAAAAAATGAGAGTGTAAATTATGATGGACTACATCCATATCTTGAATTGTATTAATGCAAGATAATTACAACACTGAAACCAAGAAATCACTTATAATCTTTTGCATTTTATAATACGCAATAGTTAATTTTTAGGAATTCATTTAGACAATTTGAACCTAAACACTAAAGTAAGGAAGCACTTGCATTTCTACAATTCTTTGCTACATGGAACAGAAATTTACATAACATAATTTGCTATGAACATTAACTTGCAAAATTCTTTTTTACAGGACCAGGCAGCTATAGACAACATAGTAGGCAAATCTACATTCCCAATGTTGGTCTGTGAGGGATCACCATATTCGTCCAGCCTTATAAACATTGTAGGAGAAACTGAAGTTTTAGTTGAAGCAGAAGAATTTTTGACTGCATCCGCCGCTCTTTTTAGTATGTATTATACATGTGACGTTGAGTATCCAAAGGCCTTGGACTCTACATACAAATTCATTCAAAATACAATTCTAAAATTACCAGGAGGCAAAATACCAGCAAAGATCATTTCTTTATCTGACGTTCTTTTAAAGCAGTAAAATCAATTACTCTATCATGTATCACAATTTTTGAATCACTTATTACATTTTATAAGCCATTATTAGTTTAAGTATCCTTTGTTTGTTTAAATTCTATACCTAAAATTTAACAGTAAATTGCGCATTGTTTGGTGTGACGGATGTGCACATACATTAAAATGTGTGAAGCCAACCACATACCTTGTAACAGTGCAATGGGGTAATAATTCTTAACCATCATATAGCTAAAGAGGGAAAATTGTATCCTAAAAATATAAAAATATTGCACAATGTTGTACCATGCTTATAAAGTCAGTTGTTTCTTTTACAAATGTAATTTTGAAAAGAAAACAGTATTTTTCTGCTGTTTATCGAAACGCTTGTACATTAATGTTTTAGGAATTAGTTTTAATTACCTATGTTCAACTGTAAGACATGTGTGAAGATTTTTTTTTATCAAATCTTCAAACAAAATATTAAGCACATATAGAAAAAATGTTGAAATTATATAACATGCTTGTTGTACATATTGTAAATAAGATCTATGGCATCAGCAACATAGAACATCATAAATGTTGTTTTTTGTTCACTCTTCCAAACACTGGATTATTTGTTCTCTGTTCTGTTCAATGATTAAGTTTGTGAATTGCAATTTTATAAACATGACGAACATGTTTTATTTTTATACTTTTCATTTTAGCCTGAAATGAAGTTTAGCAATTTAAATAATATTTTTTATAAATATATTCACAATGTTATATCATAACTTGTCAGATGATCAGGCATTCATATTTTATATATTTTATTCCTGAGTTAACAATTAAAAGTAAATTGCACATTGTTTGGTGTGACGGATGTGCACATACATTATTAACATGTGTGAAGCCAACCACATACCTTGTAACAGTGCAATGAAGCAATAATTTTTAATCATGATATAGCTAAACAGGGAAAATGTATATGCAATATCTTTTTACATGTGTTATTGAGTCAGTTATAATTGTTCTAAATGTATTTTTCTAAACATCGGTTCTTTGTTCAATAGACATTGAGGCATTACTGCGATTATTTCTTATATGTATAAACTACATTTTCCATTCACAATATTAGTTATAATTGGTATAAATTTGAAGCCAGCAGTAATAGCAAGCTGAAAGATTGAGATAAACATT